>JAOXYL010000100.1:6291110-6303223 GCA_028564955.1 Terapon puta
TATATTTTGATGGTACATCATGTTTTTACTGAGGTATCAGTACTGAAGATTTGTATTTGTTAGAGCAGTTTACACCTTACTTCTTTGCTTCAGTAAAAAGGGACTGAAGACTGCTTTCGACACTGCTCCTGAGTACACAGGTACAAGAACGCACATGCATGCTCACATGTACCGGTTGGTGACACACCTTGGATCTGGAAATACAGGCTCAGAGAGGAGCAGAGACGAGACAGAGGTGGCTCCCAGCCTCCCTCTGAATCAACAGTGAGGCAGGCACATCCAGTTATCCACCTCTGCTTTCTTTCCCTCAACAAGAGCGGTGCACTCCCATCCTACTCCGCAGCAGACAATGGACTATTTATCTCAACCCTCTCTTTCCGTCAGCTCCCAGGACACATGTGGGCATGTTCATTCACCCACCTACACACACACACACACACACACACGCTGACATGCACGTGCACGACTCTTGATTCTATCTATGTAAGCACAATGTAAGCATGCATTAGGAGCTACGAGTAAAAAAAGAAATACTGTTTCCCTCTTTACAGGCAATGCTTGAGTGATCCACTCGACTCCAGGGCAAGTGGTTCGACACAGACACGTACCTTAGCACGGCTCAGTGTGTGTGTGTGTGAGAGAGAGAGGCCAAGAATACAATACATGCCTGTATAGTAAGTGTGTTCCCATGCACTTGTCTGTGGAAGGGCCAGATGGGCAAAAGAGAAGAGCAGAGTCACATAAAAAGGATGATAGCAGAGAAAGAAGAAGAGTAAGGGGGGAAATGGGGAGAGAGGGCACTTGGAGCGGAAATGCTTCAGTGCCTCTGCGGCCTGCCACCTCGTATCACGGAGCATCCACTGACAGATGAATGCAGGAGAGCCCAATAATAGAAATGCTCGGGCATAAACGCCCCGGACGAAGGGGAGGAGCTCCTGCATGCGAGCTGATGCGTAAGGATGTCAGGGGGTAGCCAGGGGTCAGCCGTCTCGACGACAGCTACCCATCTACCCACCGAAAAAAAGCAGAGAGTGGCGAGTAAAAACCCGCATGACGTCTGATTTATCCCAAGTAGGACTGATTAACTTTTTGATTTCACAGAGCACGCTTCAGCACCGTTACCATGGAGACTCGTACCACCTGACTTACTACCTAAGACTAAGGCTAATTTTACCCATCTCCCCTGTTTCTTTAACTGCTTATGCTTTGTTTCTGCGTGTGTTGTTTCTCCACGTACAGCTGATACAACAGCCGGGGGGCCAGAAACAAAGTGTGTCTAAGATAAGGAGACCCGATGTGAGAGCAGCTGACAAGCCAGCTTTTCCAAAATGACTTTGACCTGGCAACAGCTTTGAAGAGAGTCCACGACCACACTGCTTCTATATTAAATCATGATAGCAAGACTCTCATATATTCTTCTTTCCTTTAATATTTTGTTAAGCATCCTATAGTTTGTACATTTCCTGTGGATTTGGACAGTCTCTTTGTCTCCAGCATGAACAAAATGCTGAAGCTGAGGAGCGGTTTGCAACCAATACAAGCAATTTATAGCGAAAAATGGCAAGTACATCATGCAATCTGGCTGTTCCCATAACAGATCCTTTTAATTTTTTTCTGCCGGGCGTTCATTTCCTTATCCTGTTAATCTCTCCAAGATTTTGGTATTGTTAATATTGTAAAACTAGATGTTTATACCAGTCAGTTTAGTCTAAGTTATCAGAGTATATTATAAAATTACTGCATGTTGCATTTACAAATCTCCTTGCTTTTCAGATGTTTTTTTTTCTCCTTTTCCGCCTTTCATCTGATAAAACAGGTGAAAAAAAAATAAAAGTAGCACAGTGGAGTGTGGGGCAGGGTGGGGTTAGCGTTTCAGGCAGAGCTGACGTAAATTGAATGCAGGTAGGGGTAATAGGCTGCTGGGATTCTTCCCATGTCTGTGTAAAGCTATTATAATAGGCATCAAAGTGAAAGGAGCGATAAGAGGGCATTGGCTGCCGCTGGAAAATGAAATCCAGCTCTATCGCAGCCACAATTGCTTTTCAGACATAAACTGGGAGCCTCACAGCGTGAAATCCACTACCAGCATATGACTGTAGAATTATCTTTACAAATTCACAGCCTGCTGAATGGTCCCCCCGAAAAAAATACCAAAATGACATTGTTTTTAGCACACTATGTTGTTTGGAAACTGTTAACATGTTGATGTTTGAGAGGAAGGTGATTTGGGAGGGACTTAAACCCGCTGTGGGACGGTGCAGTTCAAATATGAAGCTGGGGAACATCATTGGTGTGGCTGGGTGGATCTGAATACCAATGCCTTAATCACTGGCTTTACAAACCAGGATGATTCAACTTATTTTGTGCACAAAGGCAGGCAGGGCCTTGTAGTGGCAGCTTGTTCGTCTCCACACCTGCGGTTCAGGCATGTTGTGGAATTTAACTATCAGCATCTATTTACCCACACCTGCGCCTCCGTCTTGCCCGTTTTAAAAGGTGCTCCCTCAAGAATTACACCAATTAGTGACGTGAGTTAGGGTGAAATCCTGTTAAAATCCTGTTAAGACATCAGCCGACGTTTTTTCTGTCGGCTGCCGCGTACGTGGAGATGTGCAGAAGTGTCCTCTCACATATGAGCATTAGAATTGACAAATAACCCGAGGCTAACTCTGTCCTCAATGTTGCAAGTCATACATAGTGTCAGGTTGGAGTTCGTGTCCTGGAGGGGAGATGAAACGTAATGTGATCACTCATCCATGTCCTGGTCAACAACATGCTTAAAATATCCGACTTCATAAGAAGGCATGTTCGTCAAAGCCTGCGCAGTTACAAAAGACTGCCGAAAAACACGCAACACATTTCAGTTACAGGCAAATTAACTTGTTGGTGGAGTAAAAAAAGACTGAATGACTTCATTTTATATATAGCGCCCATATTGCATGCGTTCTTATATTTATACACATTTAGACCATTTCATTAGAATAATGTCTTGGTACAGTTTGGGGTCAGGTTAGCCTTCAGCTGTTAGCAACAAATGCAACCACCGATTGGAAAAAGTGGAAAAAAGCGGTGACAAGTACCTTGATTTTGACTTTCAGAACTAATTTAATTGGACGCTCTTTAGCCGTCCCTGTCCTGCTTACTATCCAAAAAGTGCAAAAGACAATGTTATTGTAATGTTAATGCTTCAAATTTTTAGGTGATGTATGACTTTTGCACAACTGCAGAATATTAAAAATATTTCTCCTGTTGTGAATTACTACCCTGATAGAAATCCAACCACTTTAGTTGCTATTTAAAAACAGCTTTACTGACGATGCTTTGTAGATGAATATACAACAGATACTTTACGTACGGAGTTTTTTTTTTATTTCCCTCAGTGGCTTACCAGCTAGACCATGAAATGAATTAATTTAGTTTTTTTCTCTCCCTTTTAAAGGTCAGCAACGCAATTAAATCAACTCACATACATCTACCCTTGTCCTGCGCGAGACAGATAAATAAAAAAACGGCGAGCGGCAACCGTGCGTGACCGAAGGTGCTACTGGTTCGACTGGTTTTCATCTAAATGCTCTCTCTCTCTCTCTTTCTCTCTCTTTCTGTCGAGGTAAAACCACATGGATTCCACGCATGCCACAGAGGTGTGCTGGGCCTGTTGACAGCGTGTAAGCCTCACCCTCCACATCAGCCTGACAAGCACTCGCATCGTCCTCTAGTCCCATAATCCAGAGCTCCTCTCTGGCCTGTCAATAAGCCTGTCAGAGTGAGCAACATCCCTGTCAGGGAAACCGATGTGTGGCTGGATGGGTGAATGGACAGATGGACGGATGGATGGATAAATGGGTGTATTTGTCTGCGTTCCTCCGTTAGGCCCCTCCAGTGCAACAGAAATCCAGTCTTTTTACACAGATCAATTTTTGTGTCTATGTGCCAGAATAACAAAATTGGTTCGGCGCGTCGCTGTGAGGCTGGGACATTGTGTTAGAGCGCTTGCCAAACGGACTATTTTCCTGGGCTGCACTGTTCTTTCAATTTTGCATCCTTTTACTGTTAATGTAATCTAAAAATTCAAACTGCAGAGGTCTTTCCAGGGCATCTGACTCACAAATAGAGAAATATATATCAGCGACGCTGGACCATAAATGGGATTTTTATCAATACAAAAATTGGATTTTTTTCTCCTCCTTTGCAAATCTCTCCCCAAGTAAAATGTTTTGTTTCGTGGAGGAGATTCAGTGCTTCAGAAGTGCAAAGTACATCTATAAAAAAAAAAAAAAAAGCTTGAAAATCCGAACACAGATTTACCCTGGATTTGCTGCTGGTTTTGCAGTGGACACTTTCCTGACACACTCAACACACAAATGTTAAGTGACTTCGAGATTTTCTAATTCATTTTGTCTGCAGAAACACAGATAACAATAATGTAATTTTAAGTACATTTATGAGAACAACACTGCCAGACAATAGACAGCGGGATTCCCGAGCGAGGCGGCTGCTGCGTTTTGAGGAGCTGGCAAACAAACTAAGCTTTCCAACTCATTCTTTTTTGTTAATTGGATATCATGTGAAGTGTAAAATACAATACAGAGGAGTCTGCAATTTGTGAATCACTAGCATGTAAGATTATATTTCCCTTAATTTAATAATGTGAAAAAAAACGTATCCTCATAAGTGATTCTATGCATTATTGACAATGACAGCACCAAACAAGGAGGGGGTGGGTATGCACATCCATTTCGCAATGTCTGAGGGAGCTAAAAATGTCATTTCCATCATCTTTTTCATTCCTTACTTTAAATTAACTTTCAGAAGCGCTGTCTCTGCTGGCCCCCGCTTTAGTCTACCTTGTGAAAGCCTTTTCTGTTTTATTAACTGTTCAAATGTCAGCGCGCAGACAGCCACAATCACAGTCGCCATAATAAAACTAATACTGTTAATGTCAGACTTTGATGCTAATTTCAAAGAAAAACACCCATCATCCTACGCAAATTACCTGGAAATAAACCTGAGCCTGATGGACAGCCTGACTGCCTTTTACCGACTTCCACCTTTGCTTCGTCCAACCCGACAGCTTTGTGTCTGTGTGCACGTGCGTGTGTGTGTGTACACATGTGAGTGTCTTTTTGAGTTTCTTTGTAGGTACGTAGGTAGGTGTGTGGGTGAATGCCAATGGCGGGGCTGCTCAGCCAGGTATAAAAACAGCCATCCAGACAGACCGGGGCTCGGGGTCAGAGTCGGCCATGTCAAAACACAAACTGGCTGAGTCTGTAATGAATCAGACGAGAGATCATGATGCCACACTGCCTCATCTGCCCCGAAGCGGCAGAGCCCAGCCCCAGTCCCTGTATGAAAACGAACAAATTCGTTGAGATGATAGATTTCACCAGAAAAACATAAAAATGCGTGGTGAATTTTGATTTCTCCTCAATAAATATTTCAGTAAAAGAAAAGTTATTTTCACAGATATTTGTTTTTTTATGATATATCATGGGGTAAAAAAGAAAAAAGTCCTCTTACTGGCATGAAATAAATAAACAAATAAAGTGTGTAGAGCTTAGACAATTGTTGATGATTGATTAGTTGATTGACAGAATTTTATGTTAAGAGGTTATAGTCTCTTAATGCATTTTCTTTTAAGCATCAAATAGAAAAAGTACCAAAAAAGAAATGTGAATATTTTCTACTTTTCTCAGTCATCTATGATAGTAATCACACTACTTTTGGCCTGGGCTGTTAGTTGTACAAATCAAGCAAACTGGAGATGTCACCCTGAGTTTAAGGAAATTATCATTTTAGATAACAGATTATTGTTGAAGTCCTAAAAAATATTGAACTTTCAGACGCCTGATGCTCTAATACACACTGCATATCAGTTTACACAAGTACGGGTTTGCATTGGCTTTTAAACATAATCTCTCAGATAAATACAGTTGTTGTGTCAGACAGCATAACTGCTCGGTAAATTCCTCTGCAACACAACAGGCCTCGACTCGCACAGAGGACACGAGGTCAGGCGTGACAGAAAGAAACACAAGACTGAGCCAACGGATCTGTATCAAAATTTCAGAGGAAAAGCCACAGTTTGCCAACGCATCACTGCCGTTGCCTATGAAATTGCAGTCACGGAGCAAAGTGCAACAAAGCAGAGAGCAGCGAGCCCTCCAACAATGGAGGAAAAGTTGACAGGGGAGAGAGCGCTTTCGATCGTTACGTTTTATTGGCCACCCGGCAGCTCAGACAGGATAAAAGCCCGTCAGCAACACCTCACCTGTGTGAGCACACAGACACGTTTTAATTTAGAGGCCGGCGATTCTGACATCCGTCGTCAGCACACGCGCGCGCTGCAGACGTTTTATATTTGGCGCAACTGCAGCTATGTGATCTCAAGTCTGTCTGAAACGCAGAGAAATTAAAGGAAGTTGGATTCCAGTGCGGGAAACAAATCTTCAAAGCTCCCACATATTGTAAGCACACGAAAAGGGAAGCAGCAGCAGTCTGGTGTCAAACTGGATTTTAATTGATGACTGTCTCCCTTTTAATCCGCACCATGCAAACTTTTTCAAAGGCTTATTTCAGGGGTTTTTTTTTACCTCAGAAACAAACTTATGTTGCTTTTATGTTGAGCCGAGGAACAAATAATAACCGCGCTCCTTTAAACCTGTTTTACTTGATTATGGGAATTTGTTTGCATCAGCACAGATCCTTCGGATGTCAGCCGCTGTTTATCTTTGTGCTTTGAGTTACAAATTAAAAAAAAAAAAAATTCAGAAACACCTGACTCATCATTGTACCTTGCATGCTGAGGTCTGCTTCTCCGGACATGCGATGGCTTAGTCACCGCGATATCATTATTTATAACAGGCCACTCTGGGAAAGCTTCCTTCATATTTATGAGTCTGAATTAGTCAGAAATGTGGAGCTCAGGATGGGCCGAGTCCCAGGATTCATTGTTGGCGAGTGTCTTTAAAGCTTAAACACAGTGAGAAAGCTTTCATGATCCCCAACCAGAGAGTTGCTCATGACTGTCACGTCTCATGAAGATTGGTATTAGAGTCTGTTTGCTTTTAATGCGGCTGTACTACATTTTTAACTCGCCATCAGTGCTCTGAGCTTCATGCTGTAATGCATTTTATACTTTTATATTTGTTGTGTACATCTTTTATTTGGCTACCTGCTGCTCGGTGCTGCAACTTTTATGTTGTGGAATTTATTTACGAAGTGTTCTGAGCAGCTTTATCGCGGCACCACCTCAGTTTTAACGTTTTAAACAACTTAACATTTTTTTCTTTTCTTTTTCCGTTCAGATCAGTCAACTGAGCATAAAAGCGATAAAGAAAGCTCATCGTCATCACGGACTAATAAAGAATGAATGCTTTATACATAAGAAATGAATTGCAGTTTAACATTGCATGTTAAATAGACTGCAGGGAAATTACCTCACCCCGAAAAAGTGAAATCAAAGAGGAGGAAATCAGTTTTATCACAGCAGGGTTGTAGAAATTCACTTTTTAAAGAGCGGTGGGGTGGAGTTTTCAGCGGGAGAACAACAACAACCTAAGAAAACACGTCTCAAAACCAATTGAGCTGCTCAAGACTGAAAAGACTCACGCATACATAGAGTGTATTTCCATTTCATCACTACCTAAATTAACAGCCTGAATGCATCATAATGCACAGCACGTAACAAGAGCAAAATAACCTAATCCACTGTAAGAAATTAATTCATAATTAATATCAATGCAAATGAACACCGCGACGCTAGCAGCAGCAAAAGACCAGATATTAGCAGACAGCAATGACATGGCCCGCGAGATCTGCAAGAGAGCAATAAAGCGGCCAGCTACCGACCTCGTCACGTCAGCTAACCGCACACAAACACTGACTGAACAAAGCCAAGACATCGAGTCGCATTATGCATATTAGCGCTCGCAGCACATCTTTTTAATTTGCTGAAGTGTAGCCGTAATTCCCGGCATCTGCACTCTCAAGGGAACAAACCCTTTGGGAAGAGGCGCCGTGGTTCCAGGCTGCCAAAAGCAGGAACAGGAGGCTCCTGAGGCCGGATTGACACGCAGCCATCCTAAGAACATAACCTGACTGTCGGAAAGGTGAGTTTGCCCATGAGCAGATCAGAGTAGCGCTGAATCGATGCTTTATCGCCAGAGTAGCAGCACAACATTAAAGAGAGGAATTACTTATGTAACCCTCTTTTCTGGAAGTATGTTTTTGTCCAGTATTCCGGCTACAACGTTTATTCCCTTCTCTTTTAATTGTCAACAATACAGCAGAACACAGGACCAGCAACAACTAAAAACTCCCTACACGAGGCACTCACCAGGTGTGACACTATAATCTGTGTCCCCGCAAACAAAACAGATTGGAACCAATTATGGAAAATAAAATATAAATTATCGTATACAAGTAACTAAATTCTGCTATAAAAATATACTTACTTAAATATAAATAAAAATGTTTTGGGTAGGGGTGGCTGGAGAGACATAAACAAAAAACATAATGAATGTGATGTTAACAGGCCCGAGCCACTCTGCACTATGATTTTGTTTGGTTTAAATTAATGTACCAATACAATAGTCTGAAAATGCATTACAAGTAAAAATCCTGTACTCTGAATCCTGCTCAAGTAAAAGACCATAATGTCCTGCAACACAAATCTGTTGGCATATTTTGATCTATTCATTTTGCTGTTGTGAAATACTTTGGGCTAAAATGTTTTATCTTAATTTAACTTCAAAGAATAATATCATATGAGTTTTGATTTTTTTTTATACAATTAATTTAAAAGGTAGGTGAACCAGACCACACGGGGTAAACCTAACCACTGTTTTAACTTTTAGGTGGCTTTGAGAACTCAAGTCCTGCCCCACATCCAGGTAACCTCCTGCTCCACTGACCTCTATGCCTGGATAAAGGACAGGGGCCAGTGGAGGAGAAGGTAACCTGGATGTGAGGCAGGACTTGAATTCTTTATTGCATTCATCTTTAAGGAAAAAATAGAAATCAGAATATGTTTCCCTTCAAGATGAATGCTACATGCCACCTAAATGATGTTAACCTCGTTTTACTAATGTCTTGAGCTGAAGGGCCTGGCGATAGCTCTACCTGCAGCACACAAGAATCTACTGACAGCATTCTTGCGTTTTGGTGGTTTTGTGAAGTGAGCCTTAAAAAATAGGACGATTCGGCTTTCGAGTGCTGCTTCCCCTACAATGATGGCTCCCAGCACCATCTCTGGACACCTCCATGTTTTACAGAGGTGATCAAAAAGAATCTTGTCCAGATTTTTTAGGGGAAAGGTCCAACTCTAAGCCTTCGAGATCGGGCACTATTTTACTCACCAGACGCCTTATTATGCTCTTCGGATCTTTTGAGCGGATGAGAATTTTTGATTTTTTGAAGATCCTTGTGACCAGCTTCTCAATTAAGATGGTCACAATTTCTTCGTTCTTGTTCGGTTTGGGGGATTCAAGATGTTTGGCAGGTGACACTGCAGGAATCATCATGGGCACCTCAACTGAGGTGACCATGATGATGTCCATTGGTGCCCACAATGACCTCCTTCCGTGTCTCTTCCTCAGTGACCACGATGACCTCCTTCGGTGTCTTTTCTCGAGTGACCATGATGATCTCCATCGGTGACTCTCGATGGTCTCCTTTGGTGACTGTGATTGCGCCACAATGGTTTCAGTCACTCTCTGACTGTGGCGGCCGCTCTCACTACGCAGCCACCATTTCATCATTTCTGGTAAACTCGATGCTTTACACTCGATGTCAGTGCACGTAGTGGCACGAGACAGAGGAACAGAGGATGGTCTGCCAGATCCCCCCGTGTTCCTTTCAGGGGTGATTGGGCCCATACTTTCCATGACATGATGGAACAGAAATTGTTTCAGTTCTTCAGTGAACTGAAGGGCTTGGACACTTGACATTGTGTCAAATTTCTGTGGCTCTTTGCCATCTTCACTCATAAGCAGAGGGTCAACTTCAGTGACGAGTGACTGAATCGCCCCTCTGCTTTCAACTTTGGCATTTTTATGAAATTTTCTCTTCAATTTTGCCACCAGCTGGTATATCCAGGCTTTGGTAAAATACCTGGCTAAAAATGTCTTTATCTTTAGACACACTTCCTTTGTTGACATTTTAGGTTCGTCTTTTGGTTTTACGCTTGAACCTGTAATGTCCAACTGCTTTGAACTCAAAGCCTTTTCAATAACTGGAGCGATCTCCTCTGCTACAGCTTCAACCTCACAAGAAGATTTTAACAGTAGCAGCTCAAATTCTCGGTCGGACAGGTCATCTTATAGAGACTGTGATTATGTCCTGGATGACCTTAATTATTTCTCTGTCAGAACTCCCCCCAGAAGAAATTTTTTCTGGGGTCCCTGTCTTGGGTCTTTTGAGTGGTGACTTGGGGAAATAGATACCTGAGTCGGAGGGAGTTGTCTCTCCGTCGAAGCTACCTGACACCAAGTCTATCAGGGTCCCTGAATCCGTCTTTCTTTGCGATGGCTGACTGTAAATTTCTGCTGAGTCACAAGATTCAGCAGAGCTACAAGTCTCAACCGCTATGAAGGTCCCTGAATTTCTTCCTGATGACCGCTCCTGTTCCCTGAGTTCTTCCTCAGGGGTCTCCTGACTCTTTCTGCATCTATGTGGTTCCAGTTTATCGGGAATCTTCATTTTGGCCATCATGGCCTTTAACATGTTGCACAATTTAGAGAGCAAGACATTCACTCTGCGAGGGGGAGTGATGTGTTGAATTGCTCTCGAAAAAGCTGCACCATGTGTGCGACCAGAGAGGGCAGAGTTGAATTTTTCTGTAACCTCCTTTGCGACAAGCTCAGATAGATGCTTTGCGCTCTCAAGAGGAACATCATCACAACACCCGAGAACATCTGCAAAGCTCTGAAAAAGCATGTCGCCAAGACAGGCTTGAACTTGCTCCTCAGAGATCTTCTCTTTGGAGACATAAGCTCTTAATAAACACTTTGACAAAGAAATAATCGTGTCCAACAAGAGCTCGGCTAAACAGACCTTAGTGGCATCACTGAGGCAATCATCCCTCACTTCTGCCCACTGTTTGGCTGATAATCGCTGACAGAAATCTTACCAGCTCAAGAGCAGTTTCCAGTGTTGGCATATGCAACATTATTGGTTTTGGTCTCTCCATGTTATCCATTAAGTGATCCTTGGATTATTATTTTTTTATTTTTTCTGTTGCATATGTGTCACTCCAACATAAGTGAAGATGAAATGTGTGGCTGGGCTTGAATTCAGCCCTATTTATAAACTATGTTCTGACATCAGAAGCATTCTAGAACATGATGTCACAGATAAAAGAAAATCTTGTGATGCCATAGATCAAAGGAAAATCTCCTGTGATGTCACAGCTCTATGATTGCTGCAGAAGCTTTAGCTTAGCCACTGTTGCTAAGCAACCACAGCATTGTTTCTTTCCCCATATTTCATTCTACGGGAATTGAAATCAAATGGCTCACATGCTTTTGGCTTCTTGTGTCCAAAATTGAGGATTCACTGTTCAGAATTAAACCCTCTCAGAAAAAGATCTCCAATGTAATTAGAGCATGTAAAAGTTAAATCTAACCAATCAAATTATTTGCCTTTTTCTTGATTTATTTTAGGGTTAGGGTTTTTAGAGAAAAGTTCCACAAATTCATTCAGTTTTAAGTTTCCAAGCAGCATGGGAATTAAGACAGTTAACTATTAGAAGCTGACATTTTACATTGATTTCAGATTCAAACAAATGAGCACATTAAAATTGCAGCAAAGTACACCAAACATAAAAGTTATAACTTGTGGAAACATTCTCCTGAGCAGGGGAAACTTTCTCGTGAGCAGGGGAACATTTCTAGTGCACACTAGATAGTTTTCCGCGACGACTTTGGAAACTTTCTCGTGAGCAGGACAAACTTTTTCATGACAATGGCACATTTCTAATGCACACTAGATAGTTTTCTGAGACAATTTCGGAGAGTTTCTCGTGAGCTGGGGAAACTTTCTCCTCAGTATGGGAAACTTTCTTGTGACCAGAGGAAAATTTTTTACATGACAAGAATTTTTGCCCTCTGGGAACA
>JAOXYL010000100.1:6319009-6337444 GCA_028564955.1 Terapon puta
TATGTATGTATATGTATGAAGCTGTGCCCCAACATGCACAGTTCAGAGGACAGGTTTCTCTCCACTCTTATTTTGCAGCTTGCTTGCAATATTGGCACATTACAACTCAACAGTTTCCTACTGTACTTAAAGTTTTATATCATCTACCACATTTTATTTCAGTGGTATCATTTATATTTTAGGTCTATATTCTAATTCATTACTTAGTCTATTATTTGGTTTTATATATTTTTAAGCATTGTTTTAAGGAGCCTGTGACTTGAGAATTTCATGTAATTCTTATGCACATAATGATAAGGTATTGAGCCTTGAATCTCTCATACAGGTGTGTGTGTGTGTGTGTGTGTGTGTGTGTGCATGTGTCAGCAGAGACTTTGTGTTTCAGTGCAAATGTTATTGGTGATGCCAAACTCAAGTGATGTTTAAGTGCAGCTCTGGAAGTTCATTCAGCTCTGCGGATGCCTCTTCACCTCTGCTCGTGTATCGCAGCGTGGTATGAATGATGCACAGTTTGCTTGTTGCCAAAACCTCTCCAATCCTGTGCGCTAGATTTTTTTCTTTCTTTCTTTCTTTTTTTTTTTTTTGTGTCCTTGACTCATCAGGACAGTCATGTGTCAGCAGCCATGTAGCGTTGAGTTCATTAACGTTGTATCCGCGGGCAGGGGGCCCACTTCTGTGGTATTTATGAGGCAGCGGTGGTTTCTGTTCTCTGGGTGTGATGCGGCAGAAGCCTGCCTTTAAATACAGAGTTGCCACCCTGGACTTAGTGCTGAATAATTCATGGCCTTGTAGAGAATGATTAACAATGCTATCATGTCTTTGATGGGGGCCTGGCAGTGCAGCAGGGATCCAAACAAACTGCACACTTTTTTTAAAAAAAGGCCAAAGCGCTGACAGATTTAACTCCTATCCAGTGTTTTCCTAGGATTCAGCTGGATATTCGTAGGAGAGGCTTAAAAAAAAAAAATCAAATGAGGTCTTTTTCTTAACGTCAAAACTTCTGATGGGCACATTAGCTGGCTTTGTGTTGGCTTGACATGACCAAATCCAGATTATGGACGGCTTGGCCTTTTAAATCATTCCGTGGTGTGCCCAGAAATCATGTTGTGGTTAAGACCCCCGCCTCTGGAATTACATGCAACCTCAAATCAAATCCTGCCAGGACATTTTTTCTCTCATTTTCCTTTAAGCCCCCCTGCTGTCAGTTAAGACAGACACCATCGCAGAGCTGGGTGACAGTAAATGAACTGCTTTGATTGAGAAGCAAACATATTTTTTAAGTAAAAATATCAGAGATTTGCTTGTTCTGCATTTAAAACTGTGAGAATTTCATGCTCTTTTTCTTACTAAACAGCCAAGTCAGAAAGCACCGTTCTCCCAAAAGATTCCCTCATTTGGTGTTTTGATGATGGTGGTACAAAACACTGTCTAACTACGTCTCCCACAGGTGTTCAGGTCATCATTAAACCTTTTGGTGACCCCATTTGTTCTGTGGATTGGAGCAGTCATCTTGGAAGAGATTGCTGCCATCAGGCTAGAAATGTTTCATCGTAGGATAAAGGCGATCACCCGTGAACAACTTTATATTGATTTGCAGTGACCCTTCAGTCTAAAGGCGACACGTGGAACCGAGAACATGAGATTTTGGCACAAAAGAGCCACAAGAAATGACAAGAAAAGAAATTTGCGGGGAAAAAAAAACTTATTGACAGCTTAATTGTTAATGAAAATAACTATAACTTCTACCTGACAGAAGTGTTGAGGCACAGATTCACAATTCAAACGGAGTTATCAGAATTCGTATTTAATGTTTGAGTATTGGCTACGTAACAAAAAGGCTCTTTACATGCTTTACAGAATGTACAGGCAAACAAGGTCCAAAAATACTAATGGAAACAAAATAAAAACTTCGACAATACAAAAAAAAGCAGCATTGGATTATTGCCAGAGCAGTTACTGCTAAACTTTGGTATAAAGTCGTGAAGGACGTTCAGAAAATAAAACAATACAAATGCACATTATATCGCGCTGCGTTGGCAGAAAGTATTGAGCGGGGAATCGATGTATGCTCCGGCATGGACCTCCTTCAGGATGACTTATCACTGCAAGTTTCATTTAAATTTCTCAAAATCGCTCAAATGGGGCATGAAATTCACCTTGGCCAACATTCATAAAACATCAGGAAAACCTGGCTCCACAGAAGCAAGGAGTGTGAAAATACAGAGGTCAGGGAAGTCTTGTTGGTCTTAAGTATTGGCTTGGAAAATTACACCAAATTCAAAAGAAAAAAAAACAACAAAAAGCTTGGAATGTGCTGATCTGGCAATTAAAGGCAAGTGTGAACGACTAAATATGATGTTCGGACCAAAAGAGTGCAAGACTTGACATGCAATTCATATCCACACGTACCACTGAGGAGGCGGTGGTGTACCGACACTGTTTAACACATACTGACTGATTTAAAAAAAAAAAAAAAGAGAGAACATTTATGGCCATGTTACACTTTGTGACATTACATTGGAAATATAGCATCAAGCTACACCATGACACATTTCAGCATGAGTGATTTTTAGTGTTGAACTCATCAAAAAACAGAAGTATACTGCTACATAAGAGGCAGCACGACAGTAATGACACGACAGACCCTTTCTTGGTCAACAATAAAGAGCAAAATGTGGGAGTGCTTCTTACCAACGGAATCAAAATGACGGATAACGAAAATAAATCTTTGATAATGTCAGACATGAAGAATGAGTTCGATGAACACAAAGTTGACAGTTTAGTTGGTACATCAAGGTAAAACGGATGCAGTCTGATACCAGAGTTTCATGAGTGTTACTGACAGAAATAAAGGGGACAAAATAATAAATACACCTCTCTGTATAATGTAATACAGTTCACCTGCACCGCAGACTACATCCTGCAAATTAACATTTAATGAACATTATGAACATTTTAATATTTATGAAGGGAGGATTTATTGACGGGCAGTTATTTTAGACTGCATTACTTCTGGCTAGGTATACTTGATAAACTGGCAACTGAGTTTAATTTATCAATATTAACATTGCCAAATATATATTTTCTTTGAGTCCCAAACAAAGAGAAAGCCTTTCCTACCTGAGAGACTCTGAAGAATAATCAGAGGACAACTCATGATATGTGACCTTGTGAAATAAGAGCATGTTCTTTTAAATGGCGGGAATTTTTCATTTTCAAATCCTATTTGATTTGTAATTTTTCACTGACATTTGGAAATAGTCCAGTTTCTCTTTCAGCTATTAGGAAAATATCACATATTTCTCATGAAGAATGTGTTCATCTCGTTACCTGAACAGGCATGTAAAACCTCCAAGGTAACGCTGGGACAATAAAGGCTTCAAACGAAGGAGCTTAAAATTACTGCAGCTTTTGTCTCAAAAGTCTCTGCAAATGGACTAGTCGGACATGGAATTTAATAGATTACTAGCCTTATGTACACTTACATACATACAAACATACATACATAAAATAATACAATACATTCTCTTTTTTCACAGTCCCAAGTGAAAACCTAGACTTAATATCTACGGAAGGATCATGAACCTTTTGAGATAAAGCTGCGAAGATAAACCCTCACCAATATAAAAACGGCATGCACACTGCATAATGAAGTTTACCACCATTAAATTAAGTGCCTGTACGATATGACAAAAGGGAAAACAAATCAGTGCATACTGTATACATAAGTCATAATGTCACCTGATTGAGGTTACTGAGAATGCTTGTTGAAAAGGCCATCTGATAGACAACCATTAGGAGGGAAAAAAAAAAAAAAAAACAGCCAACGAATGATTGTCACATGTGCAAAACAAAAACTGTACGCTTTTTCTCCCCAAAACTGCTCATCATTACAAAGACATGAAGAAACGAAGGAGTTAACGATTGCATTTGACATAGGACAAAAACGTGGTCAGATAAAGATGATATAGGATATATTCATATAGATTTATAATATACACCACATTTTGGTGTCACTGTCTCTGGGGTTTGCATAACAGGGTACCAGATAGCAGAGTTTTGAGTCAGTCGGGATGGCTGTGGGAATGTGGGACGTGTGTTCATTCCTACATTAACAACCACAGACTGCTGGTCAGGGAACTACGAGTGTCCCCTGTTTAAACCCCCACCCCCCGCCCCGTCTCCCCTCACTTGGGAACAGGTGGTTTCCTCACGTGGGCTGCTCCAACAGGTGCCTTTGCCGGCGATGATGAGATAAAAACTGCCAGCGTGACGGCCGCTGGCACAAAATGTCAGCCCCACAGCAACGGGAGCGGAGGAGGGAGCTTGTTAAGACTTGACCATGCCTTGGCATTCTCACACGGCAGCATCCGACATGGCTCTTTAAAGCATACATTCATAGCTTTCCTCTAGAAAGAGAGCAAAGACAAAGAGGACGACGTGGGAGTAAAGGCTCCGGCAGAGGTGGAGGTGTCAAGGAGGAGGTCACTTTAATCTCCGGTCCATTTTCTCCGGTCTGACACAGCAGTCTTTTCCGCGGGGGAGAACGTTAGCATGTCCTCTTGAGTGAAAGGGGAATGTAAACATACAAGAGAGCATCTTTGGCAGAATGTGAGGAGTCTCTTTGGAGGTAGTGGGTGAAGAGGAAGGTGAAGTAAGGGGGGGTGGGTGCAGCAACGAGGAGTCAGAGGCCGAACGTGGGTGGAGTGCAAGGACCTATGTGGGAGCCAGATGCTCCTGAGGGTTAGTCCTATTAGAGGCACTTCTGTGGTCCTGTATGCACTGGCTGGGAAAACAGTCCTTCTCTGCTTCGCTCTGTGTCTCCGCCCCGACGGCGGCCGAAGTCAGAGGAGGCGCCCTGTGTACAGTCACTGAGTGCTGGGACGCGCCCGCTGTGGGTTTCGAGGACGGGTCTCCCCCTTCCCCCCAGAAGGACCTACTGAGAGACTCTGCAAGAGACAGTAAAACACAGCACTGTGACTCCTGCACATCATCTGACTGTTTCAATCAGTAATTCATTGTTCAAGTCATTTAACATTCAAAAATGGCCAGTTATCTCGTTCAAATGTGAGGACCTGCTGCTTTTCAATCTTTTATGTCTACGCAGGTGAGGTGAGAACAGGCTTTGTGCGGCGTGGCTATTTTAAGACGTCCCTTGTGAATAACACTTTTAATTGTCTGGCATTTTAAAAAATAAGCAGTTATTCAAAAAGGAATTGATCTGTTTACTGCCATTGAAAATAAGGAGTTATTAATTTCCTAATGAGTTCAATTAACTGCGGCCCTATAGCTCATTTTAGTTTGTTTACATGCTGATAGCCAAGGTGATTTTCAGTCATTTCAACAGAATGCCAATAGAACTTGAGCCTCCAGTAGCCTGAAAGTACTCCAATGACCTGTACAACCTTTCTAACAAGCCTCTGTGTATCTAAACAGATCATATCTGGAAGATCAATACGTCTAATACAATCTTATGGGTTTGCCACTTCACAGGGGAATCTCTCATCTGTAAACTTCAGTAAATCAATGACCACGTTGTTCATACTGTATATGAAGACAGAATCCTGCAGTTCCCCCCCGGTGGTGAAAAATTCAATGTATTACCCAAAAATACCTTCAGACTTTATAGTTTACATCTGAACATTAAGGGTGGTGTTGTCATCTCGCTCTAAAAAGTCAAACCTGAGGTTTCTGTTTCGTTGTCTCACCATTAGCGTAGTGCTCTGGGGGGGTGTGGCTGCTCAGCCTTTTGTCGTGTGACGTGAGAAAGACGGACGCGTCCTGGTTGCTAATGAGCCGCTCCAGCGCCGCGTCGTCATGCTGAGCGTGCTCGCCGAAGCTCTCCTTCAGGCCCGGCAGAGTCTTGTCCAGAGGGTCGTCCTCCCCCAGGTAGGCGTAGGGGCAGTACTCCCGTGTGCGAGAGTAGATGTTGGCGTTGTCGTAGCAGTCGGAGCAGATGACCAGCTGACCTGCACCACCTGGCAAGAAAGGAGACGCATCGTATTGGGTGTTACTTTCCATCTGCTTCTTGTTTGTTTTCAAGCCTGCTCCAGACGTTCGATGGCTCAGTGGTTAGGAGATTATTATAATTACTGCCACAGTCACTGCCATGTATTTATATGTGAAACTGTTATAAGAAGGATTTAGTCATTTCAGACCAGAGGGAAATTCACAGCTTCTCCTTAAATTTCATGCACTTAAATGGAATTTGATTCCAAATTTAATTATCTTTTTTTATACTCTTGGGATTTGCAAAAGAAACCCACTTTTTATAACATAACAGGTATTTAGTATAAAACTGTTATTTTACTTAGTGCCTCTTTTAAAATGTATTTCAACATATTAGCTGTTCTATGAAATGCACACATTAGACCTTAAACTTTATTATGTGAATACATCTACATATATTTACCAGACAAACTGAAATTTATTTTAAAATCAGAAACAAGAACGCAGACACAATCTAATCCTTTAAAAATGAATAACACATTACACAGACACATTATGGTTTATGTGTAGGTGACACTTACCTGTGGGGTGTCCACCCAGTCCCTCACGGGGCTCTCCGGGGTTGAAGCTGCTACGGCCGGTAAACAGAGAGCCGACCCTGCAGTGCAGCATGCCGTTTGCTTCTGTTTCCACCTCGCTGCCCGTGTCTCCATAACACACACCTGGGAGCAAAATAAATAGGCAGTGTCTCATTTCCACAAGGACCTGATGTAAAACAAAAACTCACAAACAAGAACCTAATGGACAAGGGAGCATTCAAAACCCTTGAATCCTGTAGAATAATAATCTTGTATTCTTTTCAGGCAGTCTTTATCACACCTCACTTTCCATCTAACCAAAGTTGCCACATTTTAAGATAAATATCAACTACCACAGTTACATTGTTTTAAATTTTGGGAATATAAATGCCCATATCTAATTGGCCAAAATTAACCGAAAGCTAACTGTTGGCATGAAATGGCAACTGTATAAATCTTTATATCAATATTATCGAGGGTTTTTACAGAGAGTTTATTGGTTCCAGTTAAAAGAGGCATGGATGTTGTTTTCTATTGATGTGACATGTTTTCAGTAATAGACCTTATGGACGACCATATATGTGCAGATTACATAGTACATAGTTGATTACTCCAGGAATTATGCATGACTATGTCATGTAAGAAAATCCATACTTGTTATGCCAAGATCATTACATAATTATCTCCATTGCGACAGGAACAACAACAACACTATCTACGTCGCCGAGGCAAAAGGTTTGTGTTTGAAAGTCACACATGGTGACATTGCCCAACTCTAAAAAGGAAGATTACTCACCATCTGTTCCCTTATGGACGTATCCATTGGAGAGAGGAGGCATGAGCTGCTGGTGGCTGCCAGCCTCTGAGTTACTGTAGCCTTCCTGAGGCTCTGACAAAGTACCCTGAGAGGACAGGTAGCTGGGGATGTCTGCTGGCAAATTCATCTCATCTGGAACAGACACAGAGATATTTTGTTGCACGGTTGGGGTTCTTATCCTCACAACAAAGTGCTGTCCCAATAGAAACATTTCATGGTGTCCAAACAACCATCCCTATTGGGTGAAGTTTCAGTTGAAGCACATTTACTTTATATCACGTGTCTAAACTGCAGACCTGTGTTGGTGATACTGTAGTCCTCGCTCTTCCTGCGCATGTGATAGATGACGATGACCCAGACGAGCGAGGTTCCCACCACACAGCAAACCACCACGATCACAACAATGCCCACGGTGGTCCAGCCGTCCTGGTCGTATCCTGTGGCGGTGTCGCAGTTTGGTGACGGCGAGACGCTCAGGTAGATGTGGCCGCGCTCCGTTCCCAGAGTGTTAGACATGATGCAGGTGTATTTCCCCACATCCGCAGGACCTGCGTCAACTATGATGAGGAGCTGGTTGGCCGCAGCGAAGAAGTGCCGCTCGGTGAGAACGAGAGGCCCGTCGTCCTTGGTCCAGTTGAGACGAGGGGCTGGGCTGCCTCCGGCTATACACTGGAGCACTGCAGTCTCACCGCGGGCCACTGTTCGGTCTTCCAGCGGCCGCACGAAGGATGGAGTTTCTGGAAGAGAAGAGGATTCATTGATTTTTGATTTAATAAGGAGCATCCCTGTGGCATTTGTGTCAAGCTGTTCAGATGAATGTGTGTGAGCTCAAGTTTCTTATTTTTAGCAAACATGTTTTTAAACATCACTGTTTGAGCTATTATCATAACATTTAACTGAGTTATTGATTATATACCAGCACACAGCTTAGACATCAGTAAAAGACACTTAATTAAGGACGTTTTAAGTATTTTCTATGGCTGTAGTACAACAAAGTTTACATTGATGTTGTTATTAAAACTGCCAAGGAAGAAATACAAAAACGTTGGTAAGCAATAAATGACAGACATAAATGATCCAATCTCGATGACTCAGCTGAAATGACCTACTAATAAATATAATATATAATATGATATTGCTAATATCCTCTTCTAATCAGGTGCATGACTCACCCAGGACAGTGAGGGTGGCGTTTGCAGACAGGCTGCCGGCTGCATTTTGAGCCGTGCAGCTGTAAACTCCCATGTCTTCTGTCTTCACGTTAGCAATGAAGAAGATGTCATCGTCTGGCATCACATGCATCCTGCGCTCTCGGGCAGCGGGGAAGTCTGTGCCTCCGTCTTTCTGCCAGGCAATCTGGGGTGATGGATGGCCTTCAGCAGCACACTCCAGCCTGGCCATTGTGCCAGTTCGGATCGTCAGGTCCATGGGAGTCTTAAGAAAAGACGGCAGCTCTGAAAGATAAGAGAAGAAAGGATGGGAACGAGAAGTAGAGACGTTAATGTATGAGAGCAGTATCAAAAAGCAATTGCAAATTAATTTTAGGGTTTTACTGTCTTACATTTTACCGCAGACACTGAATTACCAACTGAGTAAGAACACAGTCTTACTGAAGAACCAATCAAACAATGTAACATTTTTCCAATATAAAATTATACGAGCCAAACCAGAACTCAGCGTAAAGTAAATAAGCAAGGCCACGACTTGGAGCTTAGGGAAAGGAAAAGACTGCAGAGCAATAGAAAAATATACAAGTCATCCATCACATTCTCTGACAAACATCCTCACCATTAACCGTAAGTTTGGCCCTGTTGGAGTAGTTGGAGCCGAAGTGATTGGAGACCACGCACTGGTAGCGCCCCTCGTCAGTGAAGTTGACACTGAGGAGGTGGAGCACAGTGGTGTAGATCAGCTCTCCCTCCTGGTACCTGGCGTAGTTTTGCACCTCGGCGTCATACAGCACCTCGCCATCCTTCCTCCACGCAGTGCTCATCGGCGAATCGCTGCTGCTGGACGCGACGCAGCTCAGTGTGACGTTGTTTCCCCGCAGTGCCACAGACGTCTCGGGGTGAGTTGTGATTTGGGGCTTGGGGAAATCGTCTGTGGGGGAGCAGGCAGAAAGTGTGAAACTCAGCGTTTTCGGTTAGTAAAAAAAAATCCATATTTTTACAGCAGACCTAAGCAATAATTTGGTCTTCATCGTGAACTATGCCTGCACAGGAGGGCAACGCGGAGGTCCGGCTGGAGCAACTGAAGGTTATGAAACTTGTTAACAAAACTTCCAGAGTGTAATAATGGCCTGTTATTGTAAAACATACATTATATTGTGGATATTCCACAACACCTTGCAGTGATTACAAATCCCCAAAGCTGAAAGCTCAATTCCTTTTCCTGGCTTACCCCCAACAAACATTTACCCCTGTGCTCACTGAGGCGTACTATATGGGATCAGACTGGGAACAGCGTAAATAAAAGAGAAAAGGGACTAACCACAAACAAACTCTTCCGGGCTGATGGACAGGACATTACGATCAAGAAGGCTGGCAGGATGAGCACAGATAGCGGAGACAGACTGCTGGAACTGGCTGTCAGTCAGCCAGGGCCCGAGCCACTGCATGTGGCAGTCACACAGCAGGCTGCTTGTGTTCAGGACACTGAGAACAGAAAGGTAATGAAGGAAGTGTGAGGAGAGTCACTGAAAAATTAGTTTCAAACGACTGCAGAGATGAACTTGATGAACAAAGGAACATGAATTTGGCCTTTCTAAGATTTGTATGTGAAATTACAGTAAGTGATTTGAATTGCATGAATTGAAGGTTCAATTTTCCTGAATAATTTAAAGTTTATATCTACCCTGACAGCATAACAGTCTAGTGTCAAGTCTGGCTCACTAACTCAGTAACAGTGTGCACGTCAGAAAGAGCGGCTGTTTTTTTTATTACACCAAGTATCATGAAAACAGTTTTGGTGCAGGTGTAATTTTGTGTGACAATTCTTTCTGAAACAGCCTTGAACCCTGAAGGTAAGCGTTATTAATACACATAACTGAGTGAATAAAACAAAGGCAATTTCTTGCAGCAGTTCTTATACATAAAAATGCAACTTAACACACAATTACAGATAGGTCTCAACCACATAAAACAGCTGTGACTGATCACATTTATATATAGAAAGAAGTCATTTTGAATGATTAAAAAAATAGACAATGAGAAATTTATTACAGGAATTATAGCACCCTCTATATGAGCTTTATCAAGACAGGAAATTTGAATTCATTGCGAACAACGCCCCCAGAAACACGTTTTAAAACACTTTATCCTAAAATAAATCTTAATTACAAGGGTGTTGCTATGATGTTCATATAGCACATGAAGTTATTAAGCAAAGCCACTTTATCCACCCACAAAGCAAATAGTGCTATATTCTATTAAAGCTGCAGACTAATTCGTAACAGGATATGATTGCTGTCATGATACATTTTGAGTTTGACAACAGTGCTTGAGAGACACTCCTAAGATGGGCTGATCAAAACCTCAAAAAAGGCACGAGACTTAACATTTCCACACTCTTTCCTCACAGACAGGAGAGACAGCTTGTCCTAGCAAAGCGGATGACAATGCTGCAACTCGTGCGCTGAATCACAGATCTCTGCTTGTCAAACTGAGCCAGTTTGTTTTTGGTAAGACAACAATCAAAACTAGTCAGCAGTTTCACATTTATACGAGTGATAGTGCAAAACACAGGGAGTGAAAGGCTCAAAAAGTAAAGTCACAGTGCTCCTTTATCCGTTCAATAGCAAGGCTACAGTCGCCGAGTTAAAATACTCATCATGTCCTTTATTTGCAGTGTCACTTAATCATTTACACTCCTTTTTAATGAAAGCGAGAAAATTAAATCACTCAAAGAAACACACTGGGGAAAGCTGCCTTCTAAATGTGCTTCTGAGAGCTGTAAAATTCATTTTGTGTCTACTCACAACACTTTGAGCTTCATGTGGGACAACGCCTCGGGGTGTATCGACATGATGCCATTCTTGCTGAGGTCCCTGCAGAGGGGACGGAAATATGGATCAGACACACCTATGATGCGATTTGATCAAAATGGCACCCCATTTCACAAGCACAAGACAACAACAGCACAGTGGTAATAAAAGCCTCCTGCTATCTTTAATCATTTAACAATAACAACGGATCCTTCTGAGGCGTGGGTATAAACTGTGCGGAGAAATGGGAGTGCGCAGTGGATTTACTCACAGGTGCTCCAGCTCCTCCAGGCCCTCAAACGCTTTCTTGGTGATTGATTTGATTGAGTTCCGCTGCAGGATTCTGGAAAACAAAAATATTTCATGCGATGTTCAGTAAATGGCTGCCACAGAACCGGCTCCTGGGTTGCATTTCACTGCACACTGGGACCGCTAATCTGAACAGAGCTGAACATTATCAAGAAGCATTTCTCACTGGAAAAACAAGTCTGTTGCTGCCAAATCTCAGAAACAGTAACACAAAATTTTCACCAAAAATGTATCCAAATTCAAGTTATACATCATGTAATAAAAATAGGTCTATGTTCATTCTCCTATACATGAATGTGTTAAATCTGAGTCCTCACAGTGTGTTGTAATAATAAAAATAGGTCTATGTTCCTTCTCCTATATATGAATGTGTAAAATCCTCACAGTGTGTTCAGCTTCTTCATCCCATCAAACACACCGATGAAATCTTCAATGGCCCAGGAGATTTCATTATTACGGATGTCTCTGAAAAAGAAAGACTCAAACTTTAGATATTAAACACTCTCAGCAGAAACCGAAGAAATAATTGACTCCTCCTGCAAAGTATTTCTTTAAAAAAGATCACAGAGAGGGCACATTATCTCCACTGTGGTTGTCAGCGGCAGTGACTCTCAGTTTGGCGACTAACAATCTGAGACACCGTACTTCCAGTGTGTCACAGTTCGCTGCCCCCGCTGCTCTGATGAGGGGAGATTAATTGGCTCGGTTTAGCGCTGGGACAGTTCGTGGGCCCGCTGGAAACCTAGAGAGGCTTTGTGTTTACAGGATGGGTCATGGGCTCTTTTGTTTCTCTTTCCTCATGCCTGACCACCTCCGAAAGAACTTCAGCACTCTCTGATTCCTCTCCCCTGTGAAAGCTCTTGGGACGGTCAAGCTCCCAAATTCGAACCCCTTTCTCGTTGCAGCTCAGTGGCTGCGTGAACATATAATGAGCTTGCAACTTCTTCTCATCTGGATACTTCTTACCTCGCAGATAAATGAAGGATAAAGTAGAAAGACTTGCTCAATTAGGCAGATATAATGAGCCATAGATATATAGTATTTTCAGGGCTTTTGTGAACCATATTAGCACTTTGGTATAATATCCTGCAAGCATGTGCATTTTGAAAATGGTAAGGGCAGCAGACTGTGCTATTTTTGAAACAATGCTGTTTTTTGTGGCACATAAATGTTGGAGGTCATTACTGTAACGGATAACTCCCATTAACTTGATAAACAGAGCGGCGCACAACTGAACACCCAAGACAAACACATCCCATTTTCTTCCCCTGAAGATGCCGGAGCGGCTGTGTTATTTGTTGTTATGCTCAGTAGACACTGAGATGTTGAGTATACTGTGTGTTGATATTATTTTATGCCTGCTCGATGAAATATTAAAAAGCAAACAAACTGTAATCCCAGACCAGAGGGAGTCTTGTGTGGCCCACACTGACAGCAGACTCTATCAACCTTCCTGCCGTGGCCTCTGGCTCAGCTACAGCGCGGAGACGAGTCTACTCTCTCCCCCGCATAAGACTGCAACCTTTAAACTATGCATGGCTCACATTGACTCAGCACGAACAGGACACTGCCTCTAAAATATTCTATTTAGAGATATGTGATTTTACATGTTTTCACAGGATAATGAAGCCCCACGTGCTTTTAAAATTCACATTTCAACTCATTTGAAATCATCGTGACAGTGGACGGATGGCAGGACAGGGGATTGTATGGAAATCACACATCAGGTGGTTCGATCTTAGACTGAACAAATGACTATGGACAAGGAGGACTATATGCAACAACAACTATATTATAGGATGCAAATACTGGACATTTCTACTGTTATTTCTCTAGAAAATGCTCTCAAGACTACACAGAAACAGTCAAACAAACAGACCTACTGTCGTGAGCAGCCTTCATGAGAATGCAGATCCAAGAACAAGTCAGAACTTGGTTACATTTCGCATACTTCAGCTTCATTACACTTCTTAGATGAACAAGGTAACACATATTTCAGAGAGCACTTACAGGGTACGCAGGCTTGCCAGGCCACCGAACACTCCCTCTCCTAAGTGGCTGATGGAGTTTTCTCCCAGGTTCAGGCTCTCCAGAAGACCTAATCCGACAAAAGCCGTCTCCTCAAGTCTAGTCAGGTGATTGAAGGACAAGTCTCTGCAGAAAACAAGCGCAAACACAATCAAGGTTAGTTCAAACAATTTTCACATCAACAGCAGTCTATCAATGCAACTCCGCATTCAAGCGTGATATAAATGAGACGTCTTCATAAAACTGTTCAAAATGAATCCAGTACATCCACCAGAGGCAATACAACACTGAATCAGCTCCAGACACCCAACAGTACTGCAGCAAGATAACAGTAAGTCCTCTGAGCGCACAGAATTCATTTCAGAGCCCGGGGCTGATAAAAGAAAGTGGGGACTCTCAGCTGTGTTGGGATTTCAGCTATGAAGAAAATACACTCACAGTTCCTCCAGCTTTTGGCAGAACTCCCAGGCGTCTGGTCGGATGATGCCGACAGTATTCTGGCTGACCCGCAGGATACGCAGCATGCGCAGGCCATACAGCCAACCTTTGTTGACCTCGGTTAGGTTATTGTGCTCCAGCTCTCTGTGACACAGATGGGAAAACAAAATGGCATTAACAAAAGCACCAGTGATTATATAAATTGTGTTTTTTTTTAAATTGCAAGAATAATTATCGTTAACAAAATTATCATTCCGCAAGACTGTTTTGGAAAATATACTATGATACACAGTAATACTGTTTAATATCATCAAAAGGAGAGTTTATGACACCATCCTTACAGTTCTTCAATGTTGTTAAGCCCAAAAAAGGCCCCATCCATGAGCTTAGTGATGCCGTTTCTCTGCATCTTCAGTGACTTCAGTGAGTCCATCCCTTTGAATGTCAGGCTGTCCACTATCTTGATCTTGTTACGCTTCATTTCACTACAATGAGAGAAAGCAGCAGCTTTATTCAACCAAACGTAATTTACAAAAACAATCAAACAAAAAAAAACACCACAGCAATGGGAATATTTTTAATTGGATTTACAGCTACTCCAAACAGCCAGATTTGCTACAACAGAATTCAAATCCACAGATTTGTCTGCCAACTATCAAACACTCAATTTTTGATGAACAATTTTAGCTTTGCGCCAAAAACGCATCATGTGATACTTACAGGAACTGTAACTGTGGAAGTTTGAAGACTTTGGATGGTAGCACAGCTAATCTGTTCCTGTTCAGCTTCAGTACCAGCAGGGAGCTGGAGATGTTTTCAAAGCAGCCGGGCTCGAGGACGCTGATCTTGTTATTACTCAAATTCCTATGAGATAAAAAGAGAAAGAATATTAAAACCAAAATCAGGAGGGAGAGAAATGTTTCCTCTGCAGTTACACCTGTTGTGTGAATTCCCAAAAAAGGAGGCACCACTAAGCCTGATGCTCTACATCAAAATGCTTTCTCACCAACAATTAAGTTATTAAAACACTTGCACTGTGTAATGCTGCTTTCTTTTAATATGTGCTCTGTAAAGCTTTGAACAGCCATTAATAACATGCCATCTTACTGCTGTATAACACAGAGCCTGTTCTCCCATCTTGTAGAATCAGATAATAAACAATTGTTAAATGTGTTGTGTGTTATGACACATCTATTTGGACATGCTATCCTTATATAATTTACTAATGGAAAATAGTTAAATGAGAGGATTTAAATAAGCTTACAGATATTTCAGCTGCATGGAGGGAAAAGATCCAACTTTGAGCTCAGTGATGGAGTTGGATGTCAAGTCCAGAGACTCCAAAGAAAGATATGGCTGCAGCTGATGCATCAGCAGCTCCGATATCCGATTGTGAACTCTGAAAATTATCAAAAGAAAATATTAGGAATCATTTTTTAATTCACAGTGTCGTACAACAAATTATGTCAAGGGTACACTTGGTTCATATCAATATGAAGAAAGACTCATCTCATCTGGTGGCTGATAATGTGCTAGCTAATAAAAAAAACAGCTAATAATATAACATTTTGGTATTAGTATATAAGAAACAAGTCATCATAGGGATTAAAATAAATGTTATTAATTTCATATAAAATTATTAAGTTAGTAATTTTCATCAGAATTTTAATCAAACACTGAAGTAATCCGGACAGATAACAGTGCGGGGAGATTGTCCACCTTTAATCTAAATTTTATGACAGGCTGCCATAAAAAATTTCAAAGCTTATTTGCTTGAGTGGTGGCAAGAAAAAAAATCTATACTTACAGCGACAAGGAGGTGATATTAGAAGAAACGTCTCCAAGAAAGGGCACAACAGTCAGCTCGTTGTGATTCATGGTGCTGAAATTAAATTCAACACAACAGATTTTAAAAAAGCAAGAGTATTAACAATCATGAGTATTAACCTCCTTTGCATCAGTCTTCCCAAATGTACAAGAAACATTTTTCCACATACGTTCAATTTTTTTTTTATTATGTATCCTAATAAACTCAACAACAAAAGCGACAATCATACAGTGTTTTACAGTAGTGATGTTCCCCAACAATCTAACAACTATATGTATTGTTGGAAGCTGTGATCTTGGCACTGTTACACTCTTTCTACTATTTTTTCATCACATTTACAGTAAAGTAGACAATTTTTTGGAAAGCATGGCAAATAGAACACCTGCAAAAGAAACTATAACCTCCAAAGTGTCAATAAATGTGAGCAGACACCACTCTGGAAAGCTTACAATTTTAAAAAAAGAGCAATATTAAGATATGAGATTTGACTAACTTATGTGGGTATATTTTATCCACTAACAAGGGCTTAATTATGTCTATATTACAATGACAGCTTACACAGTGACTGGATAAATGAGTTTGGATAGGATGGTTCCTCTCTCTAACTTTTCCACTGGTGTCTTCATAATTAAAGTGAGAAGAGTGCAAAAAAACAAGTACAAGGTTAAAATGAATATATATAGTAAAGTGAGTAAAACACGTGTAAGTGGGGTTTCTCTGTGTGTTTTGGTGCACCTCCTGGTTGGGTAACAAATCAGTGCAGATGACTCAGTTCAGGACTAACTTCAACACACCGCCTGGATGTGATACTTACACTTGGTTTATCCCATCCGGGGGGTCCAGGGGAGCCGCCGACAGCCTTTTCCTATTGCAGTCCAGGACGTGGACCTCGTCTGGGCCCGTGGAGCAGGAGCAAGGAGCCGGACAAGAGCCGAGAGCCCCGGCGCTCAAACTCAGCAGCACGAAGACGAGGGCCGGAGGAGTGGGCCAGCCTTCCGCCATTTTAAAACCACTTCCTACCCAAAGCTACGTGGCTAACTCGCTAAAACTGGCACCGTAAAAGTCACACACGCACGCAAAAAAATCACCATCAAACCTGATAGCGGTCAGACACGACACGCATACTCCAACTTTAAGGGGCCGCGGCTCCAGAGGGGGCTGGGGAATATAGTTTTTATCCAACTTGCGTGAGGCATCCCAGCGGAGATTTCTCCCCTCTTCTTCCCAAAGACTGCGACTCCTTCCCGGACACCCTCCCGGAGCGGCCAACGCTAGCTCAAAACGCACCGCTTTCCACTCGACGACATGGGTTTAACTCCTCTGCTTGTTGTCTCTTGGTTATCCTGAAACAAATTAAATATTATCCCTACTCAACCAGACTGTTAACTATGATTTTTTAATTGTTTTTCTTCGTCTTTGTATCCCGAAAGAACAACAAAGCGCCTGGAGTTGATGACATAGGATATCCTACGTCCCGCCCCTTTCCAGCAATGTTTACAGGCATTCTATTGGTCCGTGCTTACGCTTGTCAAACATTCGCACGGATTTGATTGGATGGGAGCACAGTACGTTTTCTGTGGCATCCTCTGCTGAGCAGTAAAAACTTTCTTGTATGAATTATTTCACATCCTGGAGGTCACTGGTGGTCATTTCCACTTTGTGCCAGATAAGAGTTTAAAGCAGAGGTTTCACTTACTGTTATACCGATTATCATGTCACTTTAATGGGATCATGTCACTTTGGTCATCTTTAATTGTTTGATTTTTCGTAAAATAAACAAATTGAACAGATGAATAAGATTCAAATTATTGATCATTATGTGATGAACAAATTGTTGCTTTTTTGTTATTTTTCTAATCATGGCAATGTAATGAACATGCTGTTGTTGTGCTGGTTGTATCTCGCTTTGCATAATGTGTAAGAATGTTTTTATGTCTCAGTGTTGTCAGTGAAGTCTTACTCCTGAGGTCAAAATGTGTTTCTAAATTCAGCAAGTGGAGAAACGTGAACAAACATTTTAATAAGCAAATGTCTGTGCAGATGATGTGGAAAGTTCCTGTCAAAAAAGTCAAACAGGTTGATTTATGCATGTGTGAAATGATAGCAACATAATATTTTTTACAACTAGTTAAGGAATGTAACAGGGATATTTATGTAGGTAGTTACATATCTAGGCATGTAGTTAAATTTATTAACTATGTAAGTATTTTCTATTCATGTCACTGTCTTCTATGACTCCACCACATTTCACTGGGAAATACTGTATTTGTTCTTCCTTGTGCTTATTTGCTTTTGTTTTGTGCTGTTTTGACTTTAATTACTATGGAAATTTGGTGTTGCATTAAAAAAAAGTATACAGAGAGTTTATACGATTTGGTATTTTGTTCTGAATTACACCATCCAATAATAGAAGTGCACCTGAAATGACTAGTCAGTGAACAAAAAATGAACTTTCCACTATTCGCAGTTCTTGCTTCTCAAATGTAAAGACCTTTTTCCTTTTATT
>JAOXYL010000100.1:6365486-6378184 GCA_028564955.1 Terapon puta
GAAACAAAATACGGTGAAAAGGACATGTCTTCAGCTACACTCATACATTTAGCTATGCTTTAACAATAGCAATTGGTTGCACACTGTTAGACTGTAAAATAGGTCATATTTAATTGAATATGAAATTGATGGGAAAATGCATCGTGTGTCCTCTGACAGAAGGGGCAAGTCCTCCTTTAGCAGTGCCTATTGTTAGCAATCAAGTCTCAAAATTATTATCACTAAGGCAACCTGAGAGGATTGAGACGCTCTCTTTCCTCTGTGTCATGTTTTGCTCAACTGAACACTTCTTGGGCAAAAAAAAAAAAAAAAAAAAAAAAAGAAGAAGAAGAAAGGAACTGAAACTATCAGAAACAGTCAAGTCGTGTGAAAATGCTCGATAGGCAATGCCCCTGTTTGGGAGACCAATGCTAAAATACACTGCATTAAATGGACATTTAAAGAAAAAGAGACAGGGAAACTGAGAGAGGAAGAATGGTGTAAAAGCAGAAATAAAATAAAAGGCATATTGCAAAAAAGACGGCTGTGATTAAGAAGGAAGCAACAAGAGAAGAAATAAAGTGCACATGGGAGAGAAAGCAGGTCGGAGATAAAGATAATAGGAAATTGTACCGAAGCATCAAGCGCAGATGCTCTTGATCCCCGATGACATCATACTTCATGGAAAAGACCAAGTGGCCCAGGGCAGCATCCATGGTGTAATAATTAAAGTGTTCCTGGGGGCAGTTAAGCAGAACAAACGTTAATGCAAGGATGAATAGTCCTCCAGCAACTGACAATAATAAAAAAATTACTTTACAATAAATTAGAAATGGAAAGGGATAGAGAGAATAACAGTCTTTTAATTAAAGAAAATACTTGAATTGCCCTTGAGGAAGAGGAGTGAAACAAGGTACAACACATCAACTTTTACTAATCTTATTTTGAACGCACAGCTTCTGAATATGACAGATATGCTGCATATACACAAAGGCAATTCATTTCACTGTTTAGTGGCACAATATGCCAACAGTGAGTACAGTTTTTTCTCACTTTGTGTAGTGTATGCTGCTTCTTTGCATCATCACTGAGGATACTGAAGGCACAGTAATGTCTACAAAAGTAAAGTTTTTTTCAAAGGGAACGCTGACTTTAATTTTTATGTCAGTGGCTAACTATTGCTTGTTGTAATCTCTCTCGCAAGAGCCACATATCGCTTCAGTTGCCTGAAACATTGTCCTGGAAGTTGTAAACCTGACTAAATGAAAGATGACACAAAGTCTACAAATAACCCAAATGCAGATTCCTTCAAATGCAGTTTTTCGTTTTTTATCAGAGCCAAATCAGTGTAGATCACCACAATGAGGCAAGTTTATCTGGGAAAATGACAGCGTGACATTTTCAAAACCTAAATCGATAGTTTGACTTGTTATAAAATAAATCAGGAAGGACACATTTGCTGTTTTGTAATGCATAGACCAGGCCAGTATTTTCCATTCTCACCTTGCCCATAAAATTCTTCCTGTAGATCTTGGCGGTGCTGTTTGTCTCCAGTTTGATGTGGGAGGTAGGACAGGGGGGTTGATCAGCCTCTGGTGGGTCTTTGGGCTCATGATTGGTCCCCTCGATCCAGTAGCCTCCAAACTGGGGCAGCAGGATGAGTGGAAAAGGACTAGTGCGCCCCAGAACCTGACAGTGATGGACAATGATAATGCTGAAAAAATATCGATCAGCAACTCTGTCTACATTCTTACAGAAAATGCATACTTTGTTTCATCTATTTAAAACTTAAACGAGACAGTTTCTGACACCTCTAAAATCTATAGTCTGGAGTGTGAGTTATTTATGTGAGAGTGCCTCACATGTACCTCGTGGACGCTGGGATAAGGGATGTAGTCCTCTTCTGTCTGCAGGGAGGAGAACGAATATGAGTCAAGCTGACAAACAGCCGCTTCCAGTCATACTTTCTCTTTTGGAAAATAACAGTGAGCATAAGCACGGTGACAGAATATTAACTAGCACATCATCCAGCTCTACATTTTTTAGGGTTACATTTCTTATCCTGCAAACATGACAGGGGCCACATTAGCAGAATTTCTCACAAATGCCTTATTTTCCTCTCTGGTGAATACACGGCCGCCTCCCTCGCTGCTCTCGTTGACAATATGTCACCATTGGAATTCATTGAACTTGGCTTGTCATTTTAAATATTTCATAACCTCCAGCGACTGGATGCTAAAACCTCTTAGTATTGACATGAAAATGAGACGACACAGCCTTCAAAAAAGACAGTGATTTGGTTTCTACTGGAAATGCATGATTGGAGAGAGGCTTACGTTCAGATACCAGCAGCTAATGCATGCAATACTATTCAAACTATTCAGCTATCAGATAATAAACATTTAATCTCTCACTTAATTCTTTAAAACTTGTATTACGCTACTGAGGCAGTGATCTCTGATGTCCATTGCACTCCTGTTTTCTGTGAAATCATGCTGCAATTCACTTTTTTGTCAAATGGACTTCTCCACAACTTGATCCAGTTATTTACCAAATTTCCCAAGAACGCCTTTAACAACCCCAGGGGAACATGCCTGGATGTGCTCCATTAAAAGCTATGTTGCAGAAATGACAGTAAGCGTAAGAGGGCAATTTCTTTACGCATTCAGCTAAGTGAAAGTAACAGTCCATTGCACAAAATAATACCTTTGACACCACATTTCTGACAACTGGAGCTACCATCAGGATGGTACTGGAGGAAAAGTCAGAGGATCACCAAAGTAAAGAGAAATCATTCTTTTGGCTACATTAATGCATTTGAACCAACTTCCTATGACAACCCGTCCATTTCTAGTTTGGGTGTTTCACATAAAATCGAAGTGCTGCTACTGGGAAAGCAAGGGGATTGTTAAAGCCAGAAGGTTAAATTATCTGGGGACCATGAATATGAACATCTGTAACAAATTTCATCGTGATCTATTGAATAATTGTTGAGCTATTTCAGTCAGGGCAAAAGAAGTCAGTTAAAATTGCTGGGTCTAAAAACCACGAAGCTGAGGCTCACTGTGTCACTCTGAAAATCTCCAATACCAAAATCTTTTATTGGCATTAAGCTGTAAACTGCCTACATGACCTTTGTTACTGAGGTCATAATGGGTAGCTCTGTTTTACCAGAGTCCATTATATTGAAAGGTTTGATGGAGGAGCTCAGCTGGCCTGCACAGAGCTCTGACCTTCACTCCATCTAACAACTTTGGGCAGAAGTCGCTGACCTCACTTAAGCTCTTGTGGCTGAATGCAAACAAGTTCCTAAAGCTAAGCTCAAACATGTTGCAGAAAGGCTGCCCAGGAGAGTGAAATCTGGAACAGCAGCACATGAATACCCGCCTGGTTCTGAATAACATGTTCAACAATCACACACGGGTGTACTCTTGTGTGTTCATCTCCCTCTGACCAAACAGGGTGCATCATTGAGAGCTAGATGGGTGGAACCTTTATAGGGTGACATTTACCTTTCATAGCAGTGCCACTTTCTCTTTCAACCCTAAAGCCATATAAGGTCCTTTATAGGAGTTAGCTGACTGTTGTCAGTGCACAGCAATAAACGTTTTTATGTTATACCTTCAGATGATAACCATCTACCGCGTGTCCTTTCTGACTTGACCTCAGACCACCCGCTGAGAGTATCTCCCAGTCTTCACCGCCAACTGTATTAGCCTGTGTAGGTAATAGGACAGCTTAGGATTTTGCGGTGCTAGTCCCCGTTGAGTTCCCAACTCACTCGGTGAGCACCCCAAAGCCTGTGCGACAGCTGATAAGGAAAGGTTTATAACTCCGCCATTATGGATGCTTTGCTAGACTGTGGTCTATGAGCAGGTGTGAGGATTTGCGACTCACTTTGAGAGGGGGAGGGAGGGGGCATCTTTGCTCTTCCATTCTGCAACCCTGCAGGGTGAGCGAGAGAGAGAGAGAGAGAGAGAGAGAGCGAGAGAGAGAGAGAGAAAGGAAAAGAAGCGATAGGATACTGAGAGATCAGGCGAAATATCGACAAACATGTTCACATCTGAAAAGAAACGTTCTGTGTATCTGTCTCTTTGTCTGATTGTCAAGTTGAAAATGATTGATTTTTTTGTGCAGCAGCACAGTGACAGTAATTCAAGTTTATGTAACAAAAGCTCAATCATCAGATGGGCTGCAGGAAGACGAGGTAAAGAGGAGAGGTGTCTTTGGGGTTAAAGAGATAAGCAGTGGTTTACCAGAACGGAGAAGGTGTTTCTATCAAGCCACACTGCAGATATCATGAACCACAATTCCACTTAAGGGCAAAAAATGCCAAAAAAAGGGACGTTATCTATTCTTATTCTGCTGACACAAAACTACTGACAGTTCCCAAAGCACAGCGAGAGATGAGTAACAAAGCATTACTGATCAGTAGGCCCTTTGTGTGGAATACCCTGAAGCACAATTTGAAACATTTTTTTAAAGGAAGATGAATCACATCGAAATTGGAAACACTTTCATCAAATTCATACTTTGAGGACTTTTCCACAGCTTCTGTTTCTCTTTCCCTCCCTCTTTCCCTTTACGTTTTTGTTGGAGAATCTGCTATTACTAAAAATGTTCTAATAATTATTACTCAGCTCAGTACTGCTCTTGACCTCCTCATCTGAACAACAACTAAATAAAAAAAAGCAAATTAAATATGGGTTGAATCCCCCTCAAAATAAAAAAAAGTAGCTTGGAAACACTTTAGACAGTAGGATTAAAATGAATGCATTGCTAATACTCATCTTCACGCCTCGACATCACGCCTTTAACGCCTGTGATTCTTCCTGGTTCCAGCCACAGAGCTTTGGAAATATGTTGTTTATTGAGCTTCTGTGTTTTACATATTCTAAACCTAAATAAAAAAATTAATTGTGCCTCTTTTGGCAATATGTTTTGTTTCAAAATGAGATATTATCACAGCAGACTATTCCGAATAACACGGTGTTACCAGTGTTTGAGGATCTTGTTAAATCGATCCCGACACAGCAACGCTGAAGCTAAAAGGTCAATTTCATATGGTCTTTGGCTACTTGGTGAGAAACAAAACAACCATTGTAAGTTTCAGAATGTTTCATTTTAGATCAAAAGGAAGAAAAAAAAAAAGAAAACAACACTATGATTCAGCTGAAATGGAAAAATTGTGGATGGATATCAAATCAAAGTCAGATTAAACCGTGCACATCTCTTTCCATCGCCTGTCTCAGATTCGACTGTTTCTTCTGCTTCTGGTTCGTATCAATACAAAAGAAACTACATTCCTACGCATCCACCTCAGCATATTGGAAAAAAACATAACAACATTTCACACGTCTGATGACACAGAGGAAAAAAGTACAGAGCTGTAAAAGCACAAAGGTTCTGTTCAGCACATCCAGAAGCATCAGGGTTTTTTAAAGGCAGCCTGGCTGTCAATGCTGCAGACACCAACAAAATGCATTAATGGCAAAGACAGGGACACACGGACGCACACGTGAAAAGTGTTGGAGTAGCGGGGTTGTGACCCGTAATACGAAAATAGCAGGAAAAGCAGAGCGAAGGCAAACTTGAAATAAAAGTAAATGGACATTTTATGTCCAAAGCGAGTGAAATTCCGAGGTTGCCCTTTGATTAAAGCGTGGGAGGAAGAAGGAGACGAGTTAAGGCGGCGAGTACAAAAGGCAGAGCCAGGGGGCCGCTCACCGTACCTGCATCCTCTCGATCATGGCAAACAGGTCCGAGTTCTGGGGAAGAGAGTTGACACAGATCCGAAAAGGGACATGGGTTTGACAGCTGTGTTGATTTGTTTTCCCCGCGCTCCTTCACTCATCCTTCATCTGCGCTCATTGCGATTACTGGCTGCGCAGTTTGAAGACGCAAGACCTCCTGCTGGAATCTCTGACACCCTCTAATTCCTTATTTCACGATGACAGCCCTCCCTAACGCGTCCCCCACCCCGCTTGCCACCAGCCTCGCTAAGGCTCCGCTCAACTCCAGGAGAATCGTTCCTCCACGCTCGAGAACAGAAACACTGTAAACAAGCAAACTCTTGGGGGAAAATGAGCCTCAAAGCTCCACGGTGCTTCTCTCTGTTGCTACAGCCACCGGCTCACATGACTGCGCGACGGCCAAATTATCTGGAAGACGAAATGATCTGTCTGAAGCACACAGCAGTCACTTTAATGTGCCAATGAGACACACTTAATCTATCAGGCAGCTGGGCTTCATGTCTTCCCACCTTATAATCTTGATGTTTTGTGATCAACACGTGTCCAGGTGGTGTTCTGATACCAGTGCTGCTCATTAGACAACGGGGCTTCTATCCAGCTCCTGGATTTATAATTAGCCTGCACCGCCACAAAACATAATTCCGTCTTTTGTCCAATTAGTAGAGGTAGCGGAACAGGTTAATGTGGAGGAAAACACCCTCAGGCATGCATTTCTCTGCTGCAGAGGGGGCACGTTATGGATTCAAAGCGAAGCCCCAACCTGAGATGAAGAGGATCGCAGCTGCCCTGATGGCGCTGCTTGTTGCGGGGCGAGCCCTCTGTTCACCATGTAACACAAGTGGACTGAAGTGCCAAGCTGATGTTTCCACATGACAGCTTAAATTTACCGAGGGGCACTGCGGGGCTCGCAAAATGAAAAAAAAAAAAAAGAAACACACAAAACCGCGGGGAAAGAATACACGTGCATGCATATAAACACTCACACATGCACGTACGAAAACGTACTCGTAAACCTTAGATGCACACATATCACCAGCCATAAACACACCTGACCCTGACCTCTTAAAGCCAGAGGTGCAGCCTTGGTCTATTGCTGCGAGTGAAAATAAACAGTGTCATTCGATATTCAGCTAGAAACTGCTCTCTTGGCTGCAAAACAAACATCAACAAACATTGTCTTATGCTGACCGGATTATCAGTGATCCACACAGAGTGAATCTCTCCTGAGAAAGAAAGACAGCAGTGCAGTCCTGTTTAAGAGCAACAGAACGTGAACGATAGTTATGTACATATATGACCTGATAAAAATAGGAGAATTGTATTTTGCACATTATCAGGTTAAAATGTATGCACTTTTCTCCCCAAACATAGTTCTTTTTCTCCATGTGGAGCTAAAAAACAGAGCAGTATCTATGTCCCAAAAAATCCAATATTCACCCAACACACAGTATGTATGTCTCTGAGCTACCTCAAGAATTAAACAAGCAACAATAACTGGAGCGAAAAGAATCCTCTCACTTCCAGCAGGTGAAAAATACTCACATCACTGAGGCATCGTCTCTTGAGAAAAGGTTTACTGGGGGGACTGTGTCGTCCATCCAGTAAGGCATTCTTAGCTATCCTGAGCTCAGTCATCATTCCACAAGTACGGATGCAGGCGAGCCGACAAGAGCGAGGGTGTTGATGTCACTGTCAGCCACGGGGAGAAAAGGCGAGATTGACAAAGACACTTCGCACTCACTGTCACTCAGGCAATAAACTGAGAGAGCAAAACTTGATGGCTGTCCATCAGAATACATACATCGGCGTGTGAGGTAAAAGCTCCAAATGTAATGTGAGAATATCAATTTCCTTCCCCTTTTTTTTGTGCTCCCCACCCTCCCATTGACACACACAGCTGTTCGGTAGGAAGCAGGAGGAGGGGAGGAACACAGTTTCTCCCCTCCCTGTTTGCTCAGCAAATGATCTTCTCTTTTTAATGCAAACACACACACACACACACACACACACACTTGCTTGAGGACACACACAAATACTGCCCGGTTCTCCTTTTATTGTATCATAATACAAGACTATTCTCTTCCCCTTTTCTTTCATCTCCTATTACTCAAGTCTCTCTCTCGGGGACACTTCATGCAGAGGAGCAGGAGACATAAACATGGAAACAGGTCAGGGTGGACGTTTATTTTACCACCAAGGCAATTACGGACGACCAAAGAAATTTCCATGCAGTTTATGTTTCCATGTATTTTACAGCATGTGTTGAAGAGTAGGTTAATTACACCTGCAGTGCACTTAAGTGTCGCTCCTGAGCTGTTTCTCATGTGCTTCTGTTTCTGCACAAGACACATTTCCATCTCTTTTCCTGCTGAGGTATGTTTGCAATCAATGCTGAGTAACATAAAGCAGCCATCATGAATGAGCGAGGGTTGTTAATAAGTGAGTGGTGCACCCTGGGGACGCCACGCGGGGATGCATCAGGCACTTTTCTCCGCATCGCGTCCTTGGTAAGAAAGCGACAACGTGAAAGCTCCGAGTGTTATCGCCTCCACCAGGGGAGACATGTGAGACAGGCGAGCAGCCCAGCTCCTCCCCTGCATGTGGAGATGCCGCAGCCCGATGGAGGACTTCGCCAACCTCGGCGCCTTCGGAAGCGTCTGTGCGCGGTTAAACACTCGTGTGACATGAGAGCGTAAGAGATAGAGGAGGGGAAAGGAGAGATAAAAAGACAAGGGGATGCATTGTGCGATGAGCGCCGAGCAGTCGTTCCGTGAAAGCAGAGCCTTTTCTGTGCATCAAACCAACATCAGATATCAACAAACAGTGACCTACTTCTAAAAAAAAAAAAAAAAAAAAAAAGCACTGCTGAAAGCTTTCAAGAGGACAGATTCTCCCCCATATATGTTTAGCGTTTTCCATTTTCTAATAGAAGATAAACACCGTCAGCAAACCGTCCCCATTGATTTCCCTTGGGGAAAATCAATGAAAAGTAGACACAAGGTAACACAGTTTGAATAAAATAGAGCACTAAGTATGGATTTTAGTTGGCCAGAGGGAACTTCCAGTAGAGTGACACTGCACCTGAATTAGCCCGCCATTTAAACACTGTCTCATCCTGAGGTTACATTTCATTACCGGTGATCTGTTTACTCAGGTCTAGACTGGCTTCGGCTGAATGCCAAACTAGGATTTGAGAACATTTACAGAGGAAAAGCTGAATACTAATCACATACCCGCCCGATAATCATGTATAATTGTTACATGCTGACAAAATGCGAGCGAGATATTAATTACTATTCAGATTCACACAATGAGCCCTGACATTGTTTCAGTCATAAAGCATACTGATTGCGAGGCCGCGTTGGTGAGTGCGACATTTCAGCTCAAGCTGTTGGGAAAGTCAGCGCGCTGTTGCCGATTCCCGCTCGGCTCTGGTGACTACAGTATGTGGTGTGATCTAATGGAACAATATGCACTGAACGAGAACAAGGCCGGCAACAAGTGAGAGGGATCGCAGGCTTGACTTTCATGCCCTTCAGTCTTTTAACCGCCTCACGTTTGGTCTCCCGCGCTCACAGACAACATGAAGCCACTGCGGTGAATACACCATCGCCGTTTGAACGCCTGAGGGGCTGAGAGACACACATCTCTGTTTATGGGAGTTGATTACCAGCACTGCAATGGTCTCAGACAGAAAGACGGCGGGAGAGCACGGCTGCTGACGGATCGACCGACTGACTCGACTGAGCGAGTCAAAATACAGTATGTGAGTGAATACTTATGAAGGGTATTAACATCTACGAACCGCGCAGTCCAAACCTCTCTTCTTGGTCTGCGAGCTGAGTCCAGTGCTCTGTTAACTTCACACAACCAGAGTCCCATTTGAATTTCCACAGAAAAATTATCAATGATTTGCATCCAAAGCAATATCCCCACGCCTACACACTTCCCATCCCTCCATTTATACTCTCCGGGTTAGCCGCATCCTCGGAGGCAATACAGTAAAATGGAAAACTACACTTCAAAGAGAGTCAATCAATGGGCACAGAAGCCTATCATTCCCGCCAGAGAGAATCCATCAGGGTCCATTCATCAGGTCTGGCTCCAGAGACTGCCCTGACCTTGCTGTGGCCACCGCAGGCCGGGGGGATGCAGAGCGAGCTCACACAGACGGCCTCTTCTAACACACGAATGCCTCAGACGAGCCGACTGATTGCCACGGAGGTGTGCTCCTGCAGAGCCGCTGCTGGATTTTTCTGTATGCTGAAGCAGATCTCCTACTGTCTTCACTCTGGCGAAGGCAGCGAACAATCACTTAAGACAAAGACGCACTGTAACTCTCCCATTAACAGAGCACCCCTCCTGCATTTTGATTAGCATCAGCTAAGCCTTTGTATGTGTAATGCATCATCATCACCGACGGCCTTATCAAGGACTTCACAAAGAAAAAAACCTTGAACTTTCACCATAAAGCGGCTGAATCCATTAGCACCTCTCTATTACTGCTGAACTTCACAAGGTGATGTAAGTTAATGTATTTGTTGAAAGAGGACTCCACTGATTTAATATACCATTAATTATGGACCATATAATATGCCGCCATAACACTGTTGGACTCATAATGGGCAGTGTTATTGCAGCAGGACCAGAGATATCATGTTTTCTCCAACTTTCTTCTTTCTTGTCAAAACCTTCAGACTACATTCCCTACACTGCATCTTGACCACCAGCTGTTCATTCTGAAATCCAGGTGTGTGATGATAGCCTCAAGCAGTTACAGCCACAGAGGTGCGGTAACCTCAGTTGTTTCTAAACCCGTACCCCCAGATATTTTTTTTCCATTTTCAAACATGAAGACTTCAACCAGGCAGGCATTGCCTGAGGCAGTTTATCTGACTCGGCACAGCTCTCTCTGGAACCACAAAGCTTCATTCAACTTTTTTCACGTGTATCTGTACTGCCCGAGACCTCTAAACAGACTTTGATGTGTAAAATTGGTGACATTCCCCTTTAAGACAAACTAAAAGTGGGAATATGTGTGATAATGTTTGGATGCTCACAAGACTGTGTGGATGGATCAGCAAGTGTTTTGTAGTCAGACCTGGAGATCAGAGCACAAAAACCTCCAGGCCATGAGCTTTGATCACATCATTAAAATACACTGTGTCTGACTTGTATTAGTGCAGTGAAGTAAACCCTTACAGGTCCATACTACAAGATTTAAGAAACAGATTACATCTTTGCAGCTTCAACTTACAGGCTAACATTAGTGTATTTGTACAATGTGGATCGAATGAGCCAAGTCCATTGCAGCTCCTTTGTCTCAACTAATATGAAATATATATAATAACATGCAAAGTAGTATATTTAAAGAATTCTCTGCATTTCTCTAATCCAAGCAGTACTCTGTGTCTTTGTCTTAAACCCTTAACATGTGCTCTGTTCTATTTAAAACACTTGGCTGTAGCGCTGAAAGAGCTTGTAACTTCAAACACCAGCAATTTCTACCACAATAAAACAATAAAGTCTTGTTTAAGCTCCTGACTTTAATAGCCCTGTTATGTTCAACCTAAAACTCTATATATGCCACTGTAAACTCTGTAAATTACAACTTCAGGTGGCTACAGACACACACAATCCATTTTGGCACTTACGATGTGAAGCTGGATAGCAATTTCACTGGTTTCAACATAACTTGTAAATCTATAGCATCATACAAACAGTAAGTTGACACAACAAAAAGTGGAAATGAGAACACTTCTCACACAAAGACTTGGACTTTACATTTACAAGAAAGATGTGTCCCTGCATGTCTATCTGTGCCTCTCCGCGTATAATCCCTTGCAAATTGTATTTCCACCACATGCGCGTGTGACAAAAATAATACCAATGTGCCTCCTATGGTATGCATTAGAGACGGAACAACTGCTGCAGATCTATATTTATCACCGACGCCTGTGACAGAGGGCACAAACTCCTCTGTCAGAAGAGACAACAGCCTGCCAACAGCATACGGGGGCGACGGGCATTAGAGGCACCTTTCACCCGAGTGCAGCAGTCAAAGGATATGATGAGTGAAGAGGGACGAAATCAGGGAGGTATGGAATTAACCCTTACATACTGTTTGGGTCAAATGTGATGCGTTTTGACAATGGACAGCAGTAAAAATACCCTAAGTGTAATTTTTTTAGCTTGAAATTTGATGACTTTTCCTAACGTGACCCAAAATACACAAAAATGAGATTGAGATGGATTTTAGATCAACCAGTGTGGTTCTATTCAGGGAAAATGGTGGATTATTGAAACTTGAAACTGTGAAACTGTACAGGCCATGTTTTTGTGTGTTTTTAATGGGACAGGCATGAGAGAGTTCAAGTGGGACCTCGACACAGAAGTTATGAAATCATGAACATGAGCGAATGTGTTTCCATCAAATTTGCCCAACTTGCCACAAAGACAGACACCTGCTGGTCTTTGAAGCAGCATGGGGGATCTCAAAAGAGTGAAACAGTAAAACAGCATAAGAGTGATCATATATGGTGCACAAAGAGAGCAGAAATCATCCGGAGGTCAAAGGGCACCTTGACACACAAACAAAATCTGCAAGCACAAGCACCTGAAATATAATAAATGAATCTAAGTATGAAATTTGGGCTGGGAGGGTCTTCAGGTGGGGGCTTTATCACATTATAAAGGTACTTGAGTTGCCATTTCAGTGACTGACTTCATGGCAACAAGACTTGGTGAGAAACATGCCCTTGATCTGATCTTCCAAGATGAGGAGGATGTGTAAGAACAGGAAGCTTTGATGAAGATGACTCTGATGAGGAGGGGCAGGCAGCAAGGCAGACATTTATGTGGAAAAACAGTGCTATCTGTCGGCCCTGCCACATCAAGCAGCAGGCAACTTTGAATGACTCCATGACCCAGAAGACCGACCTGAGACTGAGATCTCCATTTTGTCAA
>JAOXYL010000100.1:6452891-6463440 GCA_028564955.1 Terapon puta
ACTACACCATTTCATCCTCTTAGTATGCCGCGCCAATAGTAATACATCGAGTTAATGTTTTCTTTCTAAATAATGTTTATTCAAATGGAAAGTGATCTCCTTCATCACCGTCTGCTTTCTCATGAGGGTATGGAGTACTGACTTCAGCGGCGTAATCTTGCTGATTAAAAAAGAATTATCGAAGACGCACACCCTTGTGCTTGTGCATAACAAACAAAAGTTTAACTGTAAAGTAGATGCAAACTGAATTGATTGTGTTTGATGAAATATTATGCACCGCAGCAGGCTTTAATATTTTAATCTTATTTTGCCCTCGTTTTGACCTGTTATTCGCGAGCTGGACTGAATGCAGATTGCTCTCGCTGGTCACCAACACCAACATTTCTGTCAGGCCTTTAAAAAGACACCAGACTTCATTTGCCTCTATATCACCTCTATTATCTCCTCTGTGAGTCTCCACCTTGACCTGGCACCGTCCGCTTGTCTAAAAGCATCTCGGCGTCATACAGTAACAGTGTACAAATCCCTCAGGTCACAGTGGTGGTGGAAGAGCGCCAGAGAGAAGACGGCGCCCGCGGTGGGGGAGAGCAGGGAGCCGGGCGGCAAGACCCAGAGTTGGCATTATCACCGGGGGCACCGGGGTAATGAGCACAGGCACGACAATAACATTAACAACAGGAGGGAGGAGCACACCTACTGCTCATCTGTCCTTCTGTTCTTGATTTAGTGCAATAAGCTTCCGTACAGCAGACGTATGCATTTGTGCTCATGCGTAGCTAAACCTTTATTTTCTTATTTTCCATCTCCATCTGTGATCTCACGGATGTTCACGCTCGTCGCTTCGGTTCCTCCGCCGTTGCATTAATAAGCAGTCGACTATAAAGTCCCATTAGAGTAACGCAGGGCACGCGGAGGAGCTGCCCTCTATTCCCCCGTCTCCTCGTTTTGTCAGTGCAACCGCTCACTCAGCCGTTAAGATTATCCGCCAATTATTACACTAACAACATTCAACTACTACAAAGCATCTTATCTCTCTGTGCGGTGATGATGTTTTACTCATGCATCCTTTGATGCTGCTTATCTTCAACCAATTTAGTCACAAAGTTGCGTTTTTTTTTAATAACGGAGGGCATGGAGCACTGATGGCGAGATGAGATGTGTGTAAATGAACAAATTTACCAAATGTTTCTCATTTCGAGAGAGGAAATTGTCTAAAGTTGGAGGCCTTGTGAGTGACATTAAAATTGGTCAAACGTGAAGCAGCTTCAAAAACTCTGGAACTACATTTCCCATAATGCAACTTGCAATGACTGATCTTGTCATAATGTCATCGGCGGGGCACCCACCCCTCCTCTTAGTGTCCAGGGTGTAAGTCATGTAAAAATTAGCTTTTGATGATATCTGATCAAGTTGCGCTCCTGCACAGGTAGATGGCAGCAAACCTGCTCGCTTCTTATTTGTCAGCTGTTTAGCTGAAGTTCTTCAGACTGTACTTCATGTCAGCGTTTACACATTGCCACTGCAGAAAATCCACAAAACAACATCAACAAAGATGGAGCTGAAAATCACTGCACTTGTTTGTGATTATTTGTTAAATGTGTATCATGTAATTTTACAGTAGCTTTCTGGAAGGCCAAAAATATCTCGTAAATACACCTAACTCAGTCACGAGGGCAGGTTGTGTACACCGCTCAAATATACTTCACCTCTGTGTTTGCTCTCACTGAAAAATAAACGGCACTGTTCCCTGCAGTGGGTTAATTCATCATCATCACTCTCTGCCGTGCACTTTCATCGACTGCCAGGAGACTTGGGGATGTTGTTACAGGTCGGGATCCAGTGTAAATCCAGTGCAGTGACTTTATAAGGCTCAAGAGTAGAATATGAGCACACACAGTCGCAGCCGAGGCAGAACCGAGAGCCAGCAAGGCATCGCAGCTTAGAGGTGCACCATTAATGCAATTTGTAAATCCTCTTCATAATGCGTAGCAGGTCAAAACCTCCATATACTGGAGAGAATTAGTATTACAGTTTTGGTACTCATGGCATTGTGCCAAAAAATGTCCTAATTGGACAGGTATAGAGCACTGAAACATTCAGCAAAGTAATTATTTCATGAAGGTCAAATGTTCAAGCTGAAGAAGCAAATGACTCCACACGAGCCGTTTTAATTTGCCCACAGTTTCAATTTAAAAAAGAAAAGCGGGAGGGGGGATTGGGCTGAAAATTCAACACACATAATAAAAACATACTAAGAGCAAGAATAAACAACACTAAATCAAACTTTTTCTGCATGTCGGACGACAGTCATGTTGACCAATTTACCAATCCTACATCTATTTTCTAAAGCCGACGTTTAGCACGTGCACTCACCGTCTTTGTTCGACCATGGCGAGGCCACCGTGCTGCAGCTCAGTTTGTTGGAAATCTTCTTTCAGCCTAGACCACCTTTATGTCGAGCAACAATTATTTTCTTCAGATCCTCAGAGAGTTCTTTGCCATGAGGTGCCATGTTGAACTTCCAGTGACCAGTATGAGAGAGTGTGAGAGCAATAACACCAAATTTAAAACACCTGCTCCCCTTTCACACCTGAGACCTTGTGAGGAGTCACATGACACTGGGGAGGGAAAGATTTTCACTGAGGGGTCTATTCACTTTTGTTGCCAGCAGTTTAGACATGAATGGCTGTGTGTTGAGTTATTTTGAAGGGACAGCAAATTTACACTTAAACAAGCTGTAGGCTGAGTACTTGACATTGTACCAAAGTGTTAAATCTTCAGTGTTGCCCCATGAAAAGATATAATACCATATTTACAAAAATGTGAGGGGCTTTTGTTAGATACTGCAGGTTTTTAAGCAGCATCATATGTAGTTGTGTGCTGTTCTTGTTGCAAAAATGACTAAATAATTGTGTACAGAAAATATCAGCTTTTGTGTGGCGTGGGTGCTCAGTCGGTACAGCGCATGCATACATGTATGAGGCTATGGGCCGAACCACAGCGGACCCTTGCTCAATTCTCGACTGGCGTCCCTTTGCTTCATGCCTTCCCACCTTTCCTGTCTATCTTCACTTGTCCAATCTATGATAATAAATGGTGTAAACCCCCAGCCCCAAAAAACAACAATTTAAAAAAGAAAATATCAGCCTTTCGAATGTTCTTTTCATGAATGCTATCCTCCCTCTCTGCACAAAAGAACTGGAGGAGTCTCTCACTGCTGGTAAAAATTTAAATAAATTGTGGGTGGTAGTGAAACAGCTTCACAGATTAAATCTTTAGAAAGACATTTTTGTTCTTGTTCCAAAGTCACAGTTTCATGCAACACATATTGTGCAATTTCCTGGTAACATACAGTATGTATGCACAGTTTATCTGCATGTTAGTGATGCACCCTATAGAGTCTGCATGTGAAACAGATTAAGCCCACAGTGAATGTAAAAACACAGATTGAAACTACAGTTCTGCACAGTCTGGTCCTGCAGAGCCAAATGAAAGTCTAAAATGATGCTGAAGATGAAAGATAACCTTCAGAAGACAAATTAGGGTTTATCATTATTTAGAAACCCCCTTTGCAGCCTGACTGCAAAAATCTTCCGTGACAAACAGCCAGAGGTTTGTTTTTTTTTTTCTTTTTTAATCTGAAAATTACCTCTGGTTACAAGAGATACGACAAAGTGTTTTGTTGCAAATACTGTAACACAGCATGAAAACCTGGAAAACAGGAATTATCCTGTTTTGGTGATAAGTATGAGATGTCTGCCTGGAAATATTCAAATATCTATATTACAGAAATTGTGGAGTGAAAAATCTTTGTTATTTCTCAAATGTTGCAAAAACACATATTCATCAAAGCACCGGTGAACAGAACAAAATATTTTCAGCTTTGGCCAAGACTTTGTCCTTGTGTCTGAGTCTTTAGTGTGGGATCTAACTCCTGTTTGAGGTCTGAATTCAAAGCTGCTGCTGCTGCAGAAACATTTCACATTGCATAAATATCACTTTACACTTAATTTTACTTGTTACACCTCCCCCTCTCTGCTTTCCTCGCCCATCTTTTCTCTCTCTCAAGCGCCTCTCACCCTGACGTTTATTTCTCCAGGGGAGGTTTGCCGGCCACACATTCACTTGTCAGAATCAACCTGTTTGATGTTCGTTCTCCCGTGCAGCTGCCGCTCTATTAGTATTGGATGCTGAGCCGTTTCCCCAGAGCAAGCAGGGGTCAAACGTTCTTGCTCGAAGCCAAATCGGCAGGAAGGGGCTCTCCGTTCGCTTTTTTGCAGATGATCCCATTCTGGTCACAGCCAAGTTTCCATGCGCGTTAGCCCGTTGCCGCCCAGCCGTAAAGACTCCTGTCTTTTCTCATACGTAGTGGGAGTGCAGAGAGGTTAGGCACGCTGATCTACAGAGATTTCCCCCACAGCCGGAGCCTTTCTTTTATCTGACTGCTTTGAAAAACTCCCGCTACATCAACTTTTTGCCAACACCCATACTCCCTCCCATACATCTCGCCTCATCAGTATTCATGTATTGATTTCATTTCTGTCTCATTTTCATCATCGGTTAAATCTTCCTCTTCCGAAGCTGTGGGTTTGCAGCTGGAGCGTACTGCAGCTCTTTGATATTTATTTGCAGCCTTGTTACATAATCAATATCTCAATGGTTTCGAAGCATAAGGATTGTTTTGTAAAGTTTTCCATGTTTTTTTTTTTTTACCTGGATTGACTTCATTAGTGTGAGTGACAGTGCCCATTTGATCAGATATAGATGCTCAGACGTTCATTTGTATCACTGAGCTCACTGTAAGGATATGTTTTATAGCACATAATCTTAGGATTAGGCAACAAAGAAGACAATCAAACACGGAGGCTCCAGTGGTCACAAGAATTACACATGCATGAATCCGAGGTAATCCGCGGAAATTGTGGAAATTTGCTTTTTAATAGGGGTCGGCTAACCTTGTGTACAGCATATCCCCCCCCTCCCCTCGGAAGACTTTCATCCCCCCCTCCCCTCCACCCCCAATGAAATCAATAATAGCAGGACATGAGGCAACGTCACAGTTATATTTAACAGCAAACATGCCTTTGAACTGGCTGATCCTATCCATCGAGGAGAGGGGAGGGATTTATATGTATAACAACAGGGGGAGGGAGATGTGGAACCTGTGTGTCTGTGCTTTGTTCTGCCCCGGAGGTTCAGCCTGTCCCACTATCTGTCTAGCCTACAAACACTCATGTGCCAGGACATGATCAAACATATTCAAATGCTCGCGCTTGCCCGAGCCTCTCCTGTATCTCATTAGTCGGTATATTGCTCTCAGCGACCTTGAGGATTGTTTAAAATTCACAGGAACAGACCGGGACTTCATGGCGCGTTCTAGTTGTTTGCTCTCTCCTGTAAAAAAGTGCTCGCTGCAAACGCTTTAAACCGTAAAGGTCACAAGATGATGGATCGCTATCAAACTCTAATGTTTGCAGGTGATGCTCGGGATGGGGAGAGGAAGCGCCGGATCGATGTGAAATAAGCTGAGATTTAACAGATGCCTATAAAAGAGGCGCGCAAGTGAGGTGGGTTCCGTCGCCCTTTAAAGGCAGCTGGAGGACACGCGTGAAGTCAAGCATGTCTCTAGCGATGATAACCCCTGATCTCATTCATCTCGAGGTCATCTGGGGGGGGGTTTACATGGACTCATTTTCTTTTCCCCCGACCCCGCTGCGGGGGAGAGGCCAGGAAAAGTCGTGTACTTACAGTACTCTGCACACAAAGAGAGCTCAACACATAACATTTCGCCTTTCAGAGGCCTAGCTTGCACCATAAAACAGTGGTCCGGTGTCACCACGGTAACTGGCTAAATGAAATTGTGGGGTCTTTTATTTGTAATTTTCGATTAGATTATATTTTTGATAGAAGCCGTCGTCAGAGATTTTCTTTGAAGTCAGAAAATCACATCTGGTCTCTCAGATAGTGAAAAAAAAAATCACTGTTATTTTGTCTTGTTGGCAAATGTTTGAAGCAGAAGAAGTCAGTAAAGATGAGAATAAAGTTTGAAAAGTGATTTTCAAGTTTATTTTCTTGATAAAACATCAGCCACTATTATTTCCACCCACCACCACATTTTAATATTTTGTTTTTTCATTAAGGTTTAAGTTCTGTTCAGTCATAATAAGGGGACATTTAGGTAGATCACCTAGTAATTTTTCTATTTTTTTAAAACACTGAGTAGGTTTGCAGACAAAGTTTGGGTTTGTCCCGTCAGTACAGATCATTTAAGAATCTCCATTAGACAGTTCAGTTTGCTGTATTTTGAGCTCTGTTTTGTTTCATTTAATACTTTTCTTGTCCTGTTTTTTTTTCATCTAAAACACGTCCTCATGTCTTCCCAGTCAGCCCCTAACAGTTCCCTTTCTGGCTTTTTAATCTTACTTCCTTCATCCCCTGAGCAATCTCTGTTCGCGGTGAAGACTTTGAGAAGCTCGGGGGACTCAGTAAATGGATCGTTGAGCTCTGAGGTTGTTTTGCTGCTCAACATCACAAGTGAAAGATCTTGTACACTTTATTCACCCAGCCTTTTTAAAATCAGAACAAATGGCTATGCGCAATGTGAAAGAGGTTGATACTGTTCTTCCACATCTGAATGAGTACTGTATTCATTTTGCAGCACATCAGCATCGTTTCTATACTCTCGTAATCTAATCTTAAGATGGCCAGAAACAGGACTCCAAATAAATGTTAATATCTACTGGATGTGAAAATGAGCAAAACTATTGCACTGACCACAAGATACTTCTGTATGTATGATTTTTATTCAGCCATCAACCCACTTAAACAAACCATTCAGGACATTATCCATCACAATTCAAATTCCAAAGACAGAGGTTCACATTCCAGCTCCATACACACAGATTATTTTATTATTACAAACATTAGGATATGTTCTGTGCACTAAAATGAAAACACTACTGAATTCTCTTAAACACAATCCTTACATGTAAAATCTGAATTAAAGTTATTATAGTATTATTAGGCCACAACTTTTCTTCCAATATGAAATCAAAATGGAACAGAATTTATTTTTAAGCTAAATGCATAGAGATGTACAGCACTACAGTACTAATCATTAACTTATCTATCAAAAAAAGTTTCTTTAAAGTTAAATATTTTATAAATTTGGGGTGTAGTGTGTTTCATATTTACATCTTGTTGTATGTTTAGACCTGCGCCATACGGGGATTTCAGCGGCTGCACAGGCTCCACATTAGAAATTAAATGCCCAAGCAGGATTGTGAATCTATGTACATAAAATACAGTCCTGATATTTGCAATAGACGTCAGTCTGTGTGGGGGAGCGCATCTTTTTGGTGCCATTTCATGATTTTGCTGGTGAGGTTATGTGAAAAATAAACAAAGGCACAGAGAGTGGATGTTACAGTGCTGTCCGCGATGGGAGAGGTGACCCATCAAATGACAAAAGATACACGATAAAGATCTACTATATACAATAATTAACAACCAAATTATGGAATGATTCAAATATGTTTTGACTACTGGGTTGGATTTTGATCAAAGTCCTCATGAGACTACGAATGTCGCCACACTGACTCACAACTGGCCTGTGTCGTCCACACACCTAAATGTGCTCCATACAAGACCGTAATAGATATGAACATATGATACATTTCCACACATTTCCATTTCAAAAACATCAAGTAATCCATCAGCAGTACTTCAGTCTCTCTTCAGTAACAAAGATTCCACACTGTGAATAAAAAAAAAAAGACTGACACAACCTCAAAGTGTTTTTTTTTTCAGTGACAAAGAAATATAACTGTGAATAATAAAGTGCTGCTAAAATGATACCTTTCCTCAAATGATGCATTTAAAGAGAAGAAAGGTTCAACAAGTGATACAGCAGTCATAGACAGCGAATTGTGCAGCCAAACAAAGTGAGACACACTACATTGTTGTTGTTTTTTTTTCTCTTCACCGGCTACAGCGTACGGTTAAGTACACATCCAAGAGAGAGTTAGAAAGCCAACAATACTGCAGAATTCAGTGCACAAAGCACAGAACAAGCCTTGCACCAGCATGCCCGCCTCCTCAAACACATAATGGACATTACAGAGTGCAAGGAACACCGGGAGTTTGACGAGCACTTTCAGGAAAATGAAAACCTTCCAAGAGGCTGACATTCATTTTGGTCCCCATTATTTCTTTTTTTTTCTGTCAGTTTTCTTCAGAGTTGTCATAGAGGAACAGCGTGCAGCTCCCGTTTGTGTGTAAAGATCCAGGCAGCTCTCAAACCAGTGCACCAGACTTTGGAGGCTCCAATCTCGCCTCAGAAATACTCAAAAGTGACGATCGTCCGCCGACTGAAGCTTTCGGTCTGGTTTAGGCCGACCTGACCTGAAACTGCTCCGAAGTGAGAAGGCTGAAAGGCTGAAGGCACGAGAGGCTTGATTTAATTCGACGGGCACTTAAACTCACAAACGTTCAGGTTTTGTGAGGCAGATTTTTTTTTTTGGTTTTGGGGGCTGCTGATTGTGAGCGCGTACTTATCTCGTGTCGAGGTAAAACGGATGGATGATTTATTTATTCTATTTCACTGCCAAGTTCGGTGCTCTGGTGTCTGCGCAGATACTGTTTCTCTTGCATAGTCGATATAAATGTCATCAAATGCACGGCTACAGAGGAATGGTGTATATAAAAAATAATAATAATACGCGAGTGAATGAATTTCTTTGCCTTTTCTGGTTTGTCTTCGAGAGCACAAATCGTATTAAAAATAATGACACTTTCTGTAAGAAAAGGTATTTTTGCGGGAGTAAAAGGTTGTCAAGCAGGAACACATAAGTAACAGCAATACGTACAATGTGGAGTGTTACCGTTAGTCTAATAAATTTCATTAGAAAATTTAAATGCACACAGAAATACAGTGACATATTTGTGTACACAGTAACTTGAAAAAGGTACAAATAACTTATTCCTTGTCAGTGGGGCATTGGGACCTTTCTTAAGGGCAGTGCACCATCTGGTGGGGGGAGAAAGTCGAGCTGCGCAGCATCTACAGTGCTAGAGTCTACAGTGATACAGTTTTACAGTATGATCGATAAAACAAGTATTTTTGCACAGTGAATTGATCTCTACAGCTACAGTGTCTTTCGGATCTTAGCAAACTGACTGTAACAGGCTACAAAGAGAACAGAGCATAAGCACATATCGGTAATATATTAGGTGAAAAAAAAAAGATTTTTCAAAAAAAGGTTGGTTGATTGATGCAGACACTCCTTTTTCTTCTTTAAAATATCTTTAAAATGTTGAAAACCTTCCCCATCTATCCTCGACTCCCCTCTCCACATCCGCCAGGCGACGTGGTGCCCATCGAGTTTTTTTGTTGCCCTGTGTGAGGCGAGAGGGGCGGCGGAAGACGTCATGTTGGAGAATCACACGGGGGCTGCTCTGTGTTTGGTAATGACGCCCGAAATGTGGTGACAGTGTGAAAATTATTCTAGCAACGGATCTGTCTACTTCTAGTCAGCAGACCATTCTCGTTCCTCCTCGGTCTGAGAAAGAGTTCAAAAGTTAGAAGCGGCCGCTCAGAGCTGAGAGTCGGCCCCGAGGCTGTTGAGCTCCTCCGGCGAGTGCTTCTCTCCGGTGGCGGATGTCTGGCGGAACCCGGCCGCGATCTCGTCAAACGTCCGGCCCTTGGTCTCCGGCACTTTGAAGTAGGTGAAGATGAAGAAGATGAGCAGCAGCACGGTGAAGATGACAAAGACGTAAGCCTTGCACGCCTCCTGTGGAGAGGAGAGACGATGATTTAAAGGAGTGTGTTCAATAATCTGACAGTGAATATGTGAATTTATCCATTGGAGTCGTTGAAATATTAATAGAGAGCAAAACCAAATATGATCTGATGATAAATTAAAAACAAAAAAAAATAAGGAACTAAACAACTACCACTAACACTAACTAACACTAACTGACACTGCTGTAAACTTCTTTAGTGCATTATGAGTTCAAGTATAATGGATGATAAAGTCACTTCAGACCTGTTAAATATCTCATAATAATTTGCTATAATTTGTACTAGATCCAATTTTTTTTCCCCACTCACCGCCAAATAACTGAAGGTCATTCCCACTATGAAGTTTGCAGTCCAGTTGGAGAATCCAGCCACAGCAATAGCTGAAGGACGGGGTCCCTGCGAGAACAACTCTGCGACGATGAACCAGGGGATGGGACCCGGGCCGATCTCGAAGAAGGCCACGAAGGCAAAAATGGCCACGATGCTCAGGTACGACATCCATTTGATCTGATCCTGTGAGGACAGAGGGCCAGAGGGATGCTTATTTGCTGCTGTGTGCTCTGTGGGTATCTTGACAACCACCTCCAGCAAGTGTACACCATCTTAAGGCTTCAAGGGAAACCTACCAGCAGAGCCATTGCGACCGTCATCAAGATGGCAGATCCAGCCATTCCCAGCAAGCCCACCAGGTGCAGAGACCTGCGTCCTGCACGCTCAACCACAAACAGCTATACCAAAAAAAAAAAA
>JAOXYL010000100.1:6481629-6492435 GCA_028564955.1 Terapon puta
TCGGTCCATGCCCTCGTGCACGTAGGCTCCCCTGCTAAGTTATTCCCTCCAGTCAGTGTCCTTCACCAGCCTTTGTGTTGCTAATGCTCTCCTCAGAACACACTCGCAGCACTTTCTCACAGAGGTTTCTCTGTCGCTTTTCAAATGGTTCTCTGTATGTATCTGCTTTGAAGACACAGAGATGCACCCGATTTGATTCTAGGAATCCAAATACAGGTTTTTCATTCATGCCACCGTCCCGGGAAGTGACTCTGCTTTAGAACAATGTGATGACACATCACCATTAATTGCATTTGCTTTTTCCTGCTTCATAGTTATGCCTTTGAATGACAATAAAAACGTCAGTACAAATATAAAATAAGAGAAATGTTCAATGTACATATTTTATTTACTTGACTGATATGAAAATAAATTACTCACCCTGTCAAGATGTCAAACAGAAAAACTAAACGATCATGTATTAATCCCTGTTCTTTTATTTCATCCTGTTGGTATGTGTCAGTAAGGTAGGGCATCAATGTGGGTGGTGGAGGTGTTTGAACAAAGGGTTGGATGATTTAGCAAATATCGAACAATGCAGAAGTGCAGGTCGATGACAAAATCATCACAATGTGCCAAGTGACACTGAGTGGAATATGCCTATTTTGTTCTTTCTTGGGGAGAGATTTATATATATACATCTAATATGAAGGTAAAAAAAAAAGCAGCCAGCTGGTGTAGCTCAGCATAAAGAGGGGAAAACAGTTAGCCTGGCTGTATCTCAAAACAACTAAAACCACCTAAGGGCACCTTTGGAAGAACACCCTAATGAACATGTTACATCTTGTTTGTTTTATCAGTACATAAAATTACTTGTAAAGTTACTGTTTTATGGGAGATTTGTTCCAGATTATTTCTTGCTGAAGAGTAGTGGCTTCAAGAAAGACTCCACTTATACCTCTGTAAAAAAAGTAATTTTGCACTTATTTTTTTCTAAATTAATCAAAAAAAAGAAGGTGCATTCAATCATTCCCGACTTTCTTTATTTTGTACTTTTATTTTTGCCTGATAATGGACCTTAATTCTGAAACTGACCTCATGACTGACCTTACGCCATTCAAACCTGGTATTGATAATGTGCGAAGATAAGAAATTCAGTCTATGAGCGGAAATGCGACAACAGGAAGCGTGTTACGGCATCCACCTGTTCGGCACACTTTGCATCTGTGCTGGAGCTTTTCCGTAAACCAAACGTGCAGACGTAATACTGATTCTCCCAAGAGCCTGGGCTTGGGTCTGTCAAAAAAACATAACAGATTTGTTTCCTGTTCTGTACGGCCTGGGTTGTGGTCCTGCAGAACACAAATGCTTCAAAGGCCCCCTTTTATCATGGGGTCATAACAGTGCATCGACGGTGCCTGTGGATGCTGCTGTTTACGGGACATGTGAGATCAGAACCCAAGATGTCAGATTTGTCCTTGATGGCCTGAATTCACCAGTAAGGATCAATATTACAATATAAAGTAGGTGGGTTAATAATAGTTATAATATTTTCATATGTAGGTCTCTTATCAAATAACTTTATCTGTCACTTTTTTTAATATAGTCATATATATATTTCATATAGAAAAAGAGATGCTAACCTTGACTTTTTAGAGTAGGCAGCACTTTCACTTTTCAGTTTCTTGAGCTTTGTTTACTGAAAACAGCTGCCTGCTGCTTGTGAAAATGACCCTAATGAGAGCGATGAGCGTGAACCAAAACAGAGCAGCAACTCATCTGTAAAAAACCAAAACGATGAGCTGAGAGATGCTGAGGCAGTTTGTACAGCTGAAGGAAACCGCAGAGTCGGGTCCTCTGTGGGTTCATCACTGAGAGCTGCAGGCTTTGCATGCACGTAGTCATTTCATCCATTCTCACAAGAAGAAATACTGATTAAAGCAGCGTTTAGTAGCTTTGTTTCAGGTGTGGGACCTCCTGTATTGAGACAGTAGTTAACTCAGAGGCCTTGTAATGGAGCAGTGACCTTCCTGTGGACCTTGTTCTCTGTCACTGGTGAAAAGTTATGGACTTGGCCTCTTGATTGAAACTTTTCCCTTGGCTCCTCGCTAACGTGTCTGGTAGGCCAAGGCCATGGGCTGAACTGTCATTCATCTTTTTAGGCGTTTGGAATGTAATTGGCCGACAGGATCTCATGGCGGGCCTGCTACTGTCGGCTATTAAGATAGTGAGAGATGTCCGGGTTCTGAATGGGGTTGCACAGGGTAACCATTACTCCCAGGGGCATTGCTTACAAAACCATGGATACCGCACATGCAGAGAAATGTACTCTGGGACAAAGGGAATAAACTAAAAAAAGGACACTAGCGGCACGGCCCTAGGAACGGCAATGCCGGTCGGCTGGCCCGCTGTGAAACGAGAGACACTGCTGGACAAAGCCAACACGTCTCGAATTGGGACATCTGTTTGGTTAATCTCTGTTGCGGCGTGTCTATCAGCAGAATCGATAAACTGGACTGTAGCGTGCGCACACACGTACGCTCGTTCCCATTGAAACACACAATATCTGACTCTGTTAAAAAAATGAACCAATCCACTGTGTCGTCACACGCTTTTTAGGTAACACAATAATCTCTATCTTCAGTCAACATGGACCTGAAGTGTTTGTGTAGTAACCTTTACATGGCACATTCCTCTGCAGGATGATGGTTATTCTGAAACAAGACTAATTCTGCAGCCATGCTAGCAGGTCTGTGAGGCTGCAAAGAGGTACCGTGGCGTTTTCAGCATGCTAACATGCTCACAATGACAAGCCAATATGCTGGTATTTAGCAGCTGAAAACACTGAACAACATTCACTATTTTGTATGCATTTTGGCTTGATATCATAAGCACAAGACATGAGGTTCATCAGAGGCTGAAGTTGAAGCAATACTGGAAAAAAATCACTTGTGGGAGCATTTTCTGTATTATATCAGCAGGAGCAGGGGGAGGGGTTGCCCTTTGGGCCGAGGGGTTAAGGCACTGACCGTGAACTGCGATGAGACCTTTGTTGCATGTCCCCATCTCTCTCGCTCCTCTTATTTCCTGTCATCTCTCTACCATAGATACTTTAATGAAAGTCAAGTCAGTAGGCTTCACAGTATTTTGGATCATGAATGTTTTTACAAAATTTTAATCCATCTAATAGTTGCTGAGATATTTCAGTGTGGACCAGAGTGGCGGACAAAAATGTGTCGCTGTGATCGCTCCAAAAAGGTAATAATGAGATAACAGCCAGGAGCAACATGAAAGAAAACCCCCTGAACCTCATAATGAACGCTGTGTGACTGACGTTTCGAAGAGAGGAATGTTTCACAGGTGTTTTAAAATCCAGATGGAGGCCACCTCTTGTTTGAGGTGTTTGAGGTGTTGCTATTTTTATGACAGCACGCCTGGATCACCCTGCCGCCTGTCATGAAGCTTCAACTTTCACTGACACAGCCACCAACAAAATCAGTGCGCTGTGTCAACACGAACAAACACACAAATGAAAACGCTCTCTAACAATAGCCTCGGGAAAAAATTAACTCTAAACGTAAAAAAGGCTGATAGTCTGCTCTTTTCTATTTGCTCTTTTTCTTTTCGTCGAAACAGCGCATAACTTCATGTGAGGCAATGCACGTTTGCCAATAACGAGTTGTGTAAGTTGAAGTGTGTCAAATTATGTTTGACAGCCTGCGCCGATCGTCGCTGATAACCTTTTACCCATTGACCTCTGCCCCTGGCCTCAGCTCACAATGTTTATATGCTTTCACAGCCATTACAATACACACAACGCAAAAAAAAGAGTTCTCCAAAAAAACTCCCTTTGATTTAATCCCCTACTCTTCTCAGAAGTGCCATACAATTGAACCTCTGTTGTGACCTCCTAAAGCTGTGGTGTGCAAATCTGAATCCCTCTCAACTACTTATAACTGTGGCCCTTTTCCAAGAAGCCTTTCCCAGCGAGCTGGAAGCTACCGCAGGTTTTAAAAACAAGTTTTACCTTCATAAATTGACGGCCCTATCAGCACAAAGTGCCAACCGAGTTATTTTGCTCCAGTTCGAGCTTGCGGAGAGAACGAAGGAGGAGCTGCAGGTTTTCGTCAAGCCCGCTTTGCTTGTTTGTTTTCATCTTGGTATTATTGGACTTGCGGGATTAACATTAAATATGTTACATAACAGAGGCATTCAGACCCCCGAGAGAACAATACAGACTCATTTCCACCCGACTTGTGACAGACGACATTCAGCCGCTGGCGTTCTGATTATCAGATGTTAGTTGGTGTGAAAATGAATAATTGAAAATTGTGATTCTTTGTGGGCCGACCCAAAAGATCACTTGGATGGTTTTCGCTGTCTTCATTAACACAGTGCCTCATCTTTAACTGATGTGGTGGCCCCTCTGAGAGCGCGATCATGCACTTCACCTCCAAAGAAACTATTTGATTTTTGTGACTTATGCCAAAGCTCTGGTTTATGACATAAGAGACCTAAAGCTGTGCTTGGAAGGATTTGTGCTCTCTCCTCTCACTGAAAAGAAATGCCAGATTTTGCTTCATCAGGTGGTTTCCTGGTGGCTCGATGAGATAATATAATCCTACATCGATTCCCAGAGGATAAAGCCGGGGAGAACAGAACCATTTTAACACAAATAGTTGTCAAATTCACATCACAATTTAATGGTATCTATAAATAATTTTTATATAGAGGTAAGAGTTAAGTACGACTGGGTCAGTGAGGTTATCAGCTGATATATCCAGCAAAGGTGAGAGTCAATTTAGAGAGATTCTCTGGTGGAGGTGAATGTTCTGGACGAAAATCAGGGAATTTTGTAGGAACTGCTGCAGATGATTCACTCGTAGATGCAATATAGAATGAACTTTGAGAGTCCACGATGAAGGACATCATCACATAGGCTGTCTCTCACCAGTCCAGTTTTCTGTAAATATAAACCCTCTCTGCTGAATGAGAAAACAACAAAAATGGAGATTTATTCTTTATGTTCATTTTGCCTCCAGTGGCATAAGCCATGATTAGCTGTGCCACTCTGTGGGGTGAAACTGATGCTGACGTGTCTTTAATGACCATTTTGGTAAAAGAAAAATAAAACACCAAACTTCAGTCACTATCATTTTTGCCAGAGTACACAAGACAGAATCATAGTATTTTATTTTCAACGCAAAGAGTCTGCACATCAGTTGCTGTAATTCAGCTTAGTCAAACGTGCAGGCTGGACTGATGAACATATTCACATGGGAACACATGGGCATTGTTTCTACATTTGTTTACTCCACGTCTGCTAAGGTCTTATATCACTAACACAAAGACGTCTTTGTCCTCATACATTCGTAAAGGTTTTTGAATAACTGTGTTTGTGAGCCTGTGAAGATTCTCATTCATCCAGGTCATAGTTAAACTGTTTGTGAGATCTTTCTACACAGCCTGATGGTGGTTAATGGTCCATGTTACATACAATGAAGGCAGGAATCTACGATGGCATTTCTACAGTAGAGGAACCTGCAAACAGTATACTGTAAAGACTTATGTAGTGACTTATGTAGTAACCTCAGAACAAGAAACATGCCGCATCAGTAAGTTAAATATATATATATATATATATATATATATATATATATATATATATATATATATACATATATATATATATATAGATAGATAGATATACATATATACATATATATATATATATGTATATATATATGTATATATAAATAAAGGTGTCACAACTGCATTTGTACAATACAACAGCTCACACTTATATTCAATGCCACAAGCTGTCAAATTTATATTATACTTGTCATTAAATCTATATGTTGAGTGTGAGCAGATAATCAGGTTAATTTGGTTGGTGTCCAATGTTGATGAATCACCATATTCAGTTCACAGCTCCTGAACAAGGCTGTTGAAAGGGCATCAGATTGCGTCACCAAAATGGGAGACAGAATCGGATTTCCTCTGTGAAAGTGCTAAACTGGGGCAGCTTGAGTCTCATACTTTCATGTTTTTGGTCTTCATTCCTGTAAAAGTTAAGATTCATCTGTAACCAGCGTGCTAACCTTTCATTACACCATAAATAAGACAGTTTAATTTTTTTCTAAATAATAAATGATAATGTGAAATACCAGCAATTAAAGTTGATACACATATAAAGAACAAATCTACATAATGGAAGTAATACAATGCTGCTTTTATTTAACCTTAAGTGACATCACTATAAACATATGATATTTTAATACCTTTAATCCCCACATTAAAATCTGTTGACATAATCATGTAAATTATTTAGGTTATTATTCCTGATAGTGCACTTTAAACCACCTTACAGTGCTGCTGTCAGCAGCAGTATTATTAGAAGTTACCAAAGGTAGACATTTGACATTACAAGACAAGACAGTGAACATGTCAGTGGTGCAGAGATTATTGCAGAACATTTTAGTTTATTTAGCAGATCTTGTGACTTACAGTACTGTATTAAATCCAGAAGAACAGGTCTAGATAATGTCAAGCTTAAGCTCTAATTGGCATCTGAGATTTGCTTTCTCAACTCTATAAAAACCATCACATGACGTTAGACACCTGTATGTATAATGTTAGACCATTTGCATAGAAGCACAAAATGTCTTGTGAAACAGGTTTTATGAGATGCAACTTAAGTGACACATGAGGTGTGGTAAATATTCAGGCATCACTCGGGACACATAAATAACACCAACATTCACCGTGGCAACAGGCAACAGGGTGGCGCGGTATGCCAAAGAGTGTGGTGGCCTTTTTAGAGAGTTGGCACGTCAACTATGGTCACCAAGGCTTTCTCAATCTCATAGACTTCTCTTCACCCACTGCCGGAGAGGTTGGGAAACTGAAAGATAAAGCACAGTCGCTAACAAAAGATTATGTGTGGCAATAAGTCAAAAGAACACTTCATTGTGTCGCCTTCAACAAGGCCACTGCTGTTTTCAATCATATCATTTTTGTATTTTTTTTGTTCTCAGGATTTTATTTTTTTCACTGGTGCTTCATCTTTTAATCCCTTCACCTTGTCATCGTTTTAGTAATGTTCCTCTTTTTAAAGAGAATTTGTTAGAACAGTCATTCCTCAAGTTTCAGGTCCAAGTGTTGCCTGTGTGGCAGCAGTTAATCATATGAAGTATGAACTATTCTTAACATTAATGAAAAAAGAAAAAATATAATTTTTAACTTGTGCTGAGAGGAAGAGCAGAGGCGTGAGTCACAAGCAAAACTTTTGATATTTCAATGCATCAAAGATTGATAACAAAACACATAAAATACATAGAATAATCATAGAATCAATTACCAAACCAAACAAAACATTTACATTTTTAGGTGCAGAAAATGTTGACGCAGTACTACATTTCTTAGTATACAACGTACTGTAGCTCTTTTGGACAATAAGAGAGCACTTTGTGTATGGATGTAATTTTGAAGTCCCAGCACTGCTCCTTGCCAGCATACTACCAACCAGACGATGTGGAAGAGCCCACAGAACAAGTGGCTTCAAGCGTCGCTGCAGCTCTTGGCTCTGTTGTCCCTCTGAACAAACCAAAGACCAACCAGAATGAACCGGCTGCCTCGGGAGCGGCCAGAATCCCAGCACAAGGACTAAATGCCCATTCTTGCTCTCTCCATCTCGCCTCATCTGTCTTTGCACACTCACCTAGGTCCAACAAGGTCTTGATTCACTCTAACTGGCCCTGTCACTCTGCCCAGTGCCCCTGCAGAAACTCAGTTGACCAGGCAGCAGGCAAGAGGCCAAACCGGGCCGTAACTCTCTGCTAAATCGCTGACACACTCCTTTCCTTTCTTTGCTGGGCCCACAAACGCTGCACCCCTGGTGCCACGGGGCCCCTAAGTCCGTCCCGATTAAGACGCCCGTGAGGTGCGTGGTGGGAGGAGGGAGCCGGGGAGAGCTAAATGTGTCTAATCCCACAGTAATTAAACAGCCAGAAACAAAGGAAGGCAGTATGAAATATTAGACTTTAATGTAAATGTTTGCTGGTAAACTTTCCCATGACCCTCTCACCATTGTTGGACTTCGTCTGTGTCTTGCGTCAACAAAAGTTATTGGCTAATACATTTTGTGAACATCCACTTGGTGAGCAAAGAGTTGTGACGGTAGCTGAGATGGAGTTGATTTATAAGTGTCAGCAAAAGAAAGGCGCTCTCCACTGGTGTCACTTTAATGCATGCGATCAGGTCAGCGCTGTTACACACACGTTACATAACATGAACATGAACATGAACAAGAACATCCCAGCACCTGATCAAATGTTACCATATGTCCATGCAGACGCAAAATAATTGAAGGTGAAGTCTTTTCAAACAGAAAGGAGTTATTCAAACAAGTCTATGAATGTATAAAGGAGTTATTCAAACCACTTTTTAAAGAAGCAATAATTATAGCGGTGGATTAAGCTTAACTTCCTTAAAAGAGGCAGGGAGGGGCAAAGGTCACGCTCCTTGGAAAACACGAGGCTAACTCAGGAACAAGAAAAAAAGAAGAAAAGACAGCGTGACAGGAAAGACGGCAGTGTTTCGTATCAGATTTATATGCAGCAGATATTAATAATCATGCAGCTGATGTGATATTAGATCAATATCATGACTCTCATACCAAACCAGAAGTAAAAACAGGAGTAACGTGTTATCAAGGAGTTAAAACTTCCTCACTGTCCTTCATTAAAAAAAAAGAAAAAGAAGAAAAGAAAAAGTGAATTGAAGTGGGCAAGTTATAATCTCAAGCAGTGAACCTACTTCCCTCTCCCCCTCATCATTATGTCCAATTAGAGAAATGTCACTCCCACCGCCTCCAAAACCGTGCAAAATAGGAAAACAGATTGTCACATGGCATTAGCGTGGTGCCGCAGTGTTTGCTGAAATCCACTGGAGCATCTCGGAGGTCTGCAGCCGGGGCCAAATGAGGTAAGAGGGGACTGAAGCCAACGAGACGACATGCAAGCAAGCCTTACTCTTTTCTTGTCTTTTCTTGTGAAACCCTTTTTTTTTGTTCAGTTAAAAGTCTTATTGTTCAGTGATTTATGACTACTGTCACATGACCCAAAAGTGTGAGATGCATGCAGTTTGAGATCATTTAAGATCATTTTACCGTGAATGTCGGTGCAACAAAACAACCTGTTGGTGAATAAAAGGTGCAAATATGTTGAATCTTTGCTCGGTCGTACATCCAGTCTGATGTATTTGTACCCACAGAGCTGCTTTTGTAAGCAAAGTCAAGGGTCTTGCCACATTTCTGTAAGTTTATCTATTGGCAAAAATAAAATCTCCAACCAATAAATCTATTTACTTCCTCAGTTGACCACAATTATAAATAGGTAAGTTGTTTTTATCTATTTTTCTATCTTTCTTGCATCACTGTTTACTGTAATGGGACTGTGTTTCTTTATATATATGTACAGCAACAACATGTTTATGTAAGTGTGCAGTCATGTCTTTGGGTATATCATGTGCTGTACACCACACTGATGCTGGACAGTGGATCTAAGTCATATGTGTAGTCCTTGTGGCTTGTGTGTGTGTGTGTGGTTTGTATTTTTGGAGATGTTTATGTTAAAGAAGCTGTTTTTTTTTCTTTTTTTAACCAGAGCCGACCTGTTAGATAGCATAAAGAAAAATCAAATGTAAATCTCGATCGTGGTTCGGCCTGAAATATCTCGGTGAGGTGTCATTTAAGTTTTCGATTTCCAAATCTCACCGTCGTACAGCCCAATGTTAACATAACCAGTCGGAATGAAAATGAATAAGAAAATAAAGGCGAAATTGTAATAAACTGGAAAGATCCTCTGAGAATCATCCTCTGAGGACGATTCAAATCAAAATCATAGCAACCTGGCAAGTGGCTGTGAAGATTCTCTCGTCTGACGCGGCAGAACACCGACGGGCCTTCGGGCCAGCTGGCCGACGTCGCTGTCTCTCGGGCCTTTCACAAGTGATGCAAAAATATTTAGCGTTTGTGATTTATTTTGTCAACGGGCAAGGTGCTGAAAGTCACGAGAGAGTGCGCTCACGGGAGCTCGGCAGAAACCGGAGGCTGCCTCGTTGCTCCGTGTTCAGGATGATCGTGCATTATTAAGGTATTACAAGCGAGCGGCAGCCAGCACGTTCAGGACTACACTGGTTCAGACTCACTCGCTGACATGTGACTATGACGAGTCACACACTCCGACTCTGTTTCCCTCCCTTCCTCTCTTTCTCTCTCTCTTTTTCTCACTTCTCTACCTGCACATCTCTTTCCTTGCCGGGTCATATGTCTCTGTGTCTTTACATGTTGTTCTTCAGTCTGTATTCACTTATTTTTTCTCACTCTCTCTCTTCTCCTTCGTGGCTGCACTCACGAGACTAGCTTGACAAAGGTGGCGTAGACAGCGAGGGACTGTTTTAGTTATAAGAATAAAGAGATAAAGAAATGAATTTAAGTGTAATACACCCTTGTTAACTTGATGTTGATAGATTTTTCTATCAGATTCTTTGTGTGCCTTAATTTGATTTCAGCTTTGACTACAGTCCTCATTTTACAGTCCTTAGATTTCTCACAACCACTTCCTGCTGTCTTGTTCTTCACCTTTCAGTTCCTTATTGTTTACATCCGTTTCACTTTCAACAGATTTCATTATAATTAGCTTATGATACAAGCTGGGGGAATTTAACAGCAAGGAGGTGCCACACTTGTGGCACAACGCCCTAACTTTAACACTTATCATAACACAAGGCCAAGTCTAACCACGTGTGTATGTGTGTGTGTGTGTG
>JAOXYL010000100.1:6502336-6519144 GCA_028564955.1 Terapon puta
TATTATTATTATTATTATTATTATTGTTGTTGTTGTTGTTGTTGTTGTTGTTGTTTTCTGGGGTTGAATATATTACGTAGTGTTTGTATAGATATGTCTATAATTTCATATTTATTTATACTTGTTCATAGTAGTTAGATGTTTAAATGTTTTTGAAGGGTAGAGCTACTCTCCTTGTGTTAAACTTTACCCATGTATATTTTTTTGTACTTACAGTGATAGCGCTGTCAGTCGAAGTCTTGAAATGTGTACACACGCCTGGGTAATAAAGCTGATTCTGGCTGCGATTCTGTTTAGCACCATTAACTAAAAATGCTGATAAACCCACCGAGCTCCGCAGTGTCAACACAGCGCGGTGCAAGGGTTAACGCTGGCTGCTGTTGCCATGGAGACCGAGACAGCGGTCGCCAGTTGACAGGCGCGTGGAACGACTCGCGCGCGAGAGAGAGGGCGAGCGAGAGAGAGCGAGAGGGGGGAGGAGCTCCGTACTGTTGATTGACAACGTTAAGGGGCGGGCTCAAAGGGCACACTCCGCTCTCATTGGTCAGCGCCGCGTCACGGGGCAAGTTTGGAATGTAAATGAAAGGAGTCCCTTCAGGCCCGCCGCTGCTCCTCCGTCGGATCCGGAGAGCAGCCGTCCCGAGATGGTGTAGGATATCCGGGGAAACAACAGAAAATCCACAGGGACCGAGGCTACCGGGCGCACGGTAACGGTAAGGTGACAGCTGCGTTTGTTTAGCTTGTTGGAGCAAAGGAGGAGAGGGTTGTCACGGCTGGCACGAGGGTGTCAGTTGCCGTGTGTGTGTATGTGTGTATGTGTATGTGTGTGTGTCGGAACGCGCGAGGTTAATCGCTCGCTCTAGCTAACGTCTCTTCTGGGGCCCAAAACATTAGCAGCATTTCTGCTCAGCATGCTAATGTTGCTTTAGCTGGTATATTTAGCCCGCAGTGCCTCGTGTTGTTGTTGTTGTTGTTAAAGGCGAAACAGAAGCACGACGGCTAATAACGACCTCCCTAAAGTTAACGGCTAACGTTAGCAAAGTGTTTATAACGGAATCCAGCCACGGCCATCGAGGAGAAAAGTAGCTATGAATGAAAATCAATGTGTGACCTCAGCGTGTAAACTCAACCTTGTGTCGTCTTCTTCTTTTTCAGCTTTAGCTAGTTACTGCTGTGCCTGAGCTCTTTAAAATAAAAGTGTTGGTTCTAAGTTAGCAAGGTGCTTTCTCGGGCAACTTTGGTCCCACAGGTCATGACCTTTGACTGAATATAAAGTTTAATAGGAAGTGTTACACGTAGTCTGTTACCTTTGACTGTATATGGAACTGTGTCAGTGGTCGTGACCTTTTTGGCACAAAGGAGGAGTTGGTTATTTTGACAAGTGAAGTTCAATCAACACCGGGGATGTCCCGTGTGCCACACTACAGATAAGCTAATGTGTCCATGGCCGTCCTGTGACCCGCACATGATTTGAAATAATACCACGGTTGTAGTTAATCCCCTCTTCACTACGTCTGTGTGTGATTGTGTGTGTGTTTGCAGCTGTACACACACATACACAGGCTGCATCTAACAACTGCTTCCACCATGGAGTCATCTGTCAGCTTTTTTTTTTTTTTATAGTTCTTATCTTTTGTGCCCCAGTTGCTGATTTTTTTTTTTTTTTTTTTTTTTTTTTTTACTTTGCAGTTATACTGATTAATCCTTTCAGCTCTTGCACATCATCGATGTTTAACTGATTTTTCTTCTTAGGAGTTTCTCAAACACGAGTTTTTGTTTTAAAAAAGCCTACAAACTGTGTACAGACTTTCACATCACTTTAGTGCTTGGCTTGTCGGTCAAAACAACCACCTCTTGACCAAACTATCACAGACACAGATCAGATACAGATGGACAAATGAAAATAACCTGTGCAAAACAATCATGATGGAGTAGATCATAATAAATAGATCATGCTCACTAGCCTCCATAATACACACATCCTCTGTTGTTGGATCGGTGTGTTTGAGGCTATTTAAATATGTGATAAAAGCAACATAATGGCTCCATAAAGCACATTTGGTTCAGACTTATACAGCTGCAGGCAAACTCACCAGTTGTCGATTGCTTGACATTGTTTGTGTCACTTGAGACCTTTTGCACATAAGGTTATCCATTTTTCAAAATGTCAGTTTCTTAATGGGCTGCATTTGTTGTGGTTAACTTACTTTGCAATTGCCTTGGATTGAAAAAGGTTGTTCACTTTTGTAACATGGAGTTCCCACGGTCAACTAGACGCCACTTCATGAAGTGATGCAACTGACGCGCTCAATGGATGAAACCACTGAGCGGTCCAAACTTGTAAGGGAGTGTCTGGCAACACAAAGACAATGAAATGCAGGGGCAGAAACAGGTTTAGGCTGGAGAATAACCCTTTATTCATCTTCACTGGACAGCAGTACTATTATTCAGATAAAGTCACCTCAGCATGTGTGTGCCGCAGCTCCAAAGCACCTGCAATTGCTGCCTTATCTGCACTCTGAAGAGGGTCAAAACATGCCCAGTAATTTGCTTATTTCTTGAATAAAAAGCAGCAGCAGACTTGGTAAAGTGGCTGATAGATTTTTTTTTTCCTGAAGGCTTCTAGGGTTAATTGCAGGGGGATGCTTGCTTTAACCACTTAAAAGCATGGCACGTTGTTATTAGGGAATAGAGCGACTCCTTTCAACACTGAGATCACACGGCCTGAGAAAACTGGAGACAATTATTTGCACATGTATTCTTATAGCTGACACCTGGACTAATGCAGCCAGCTGTTATTCAAATAATTTGTTCTGTGCCGTGCAGGGAGTTATGAAAACGCTGATTTGTTTATTTCCGGCGAGGCTGCAAGTCATTGTCACATTTTTGTTTAGACATATGGTCATTTGCATGTGAGGTTGCAGCAGCGCTCTGCCTTAAACTCACTTAGTTCTTGCACTACATCTATTAGAGATATTCGAGACCTAGAGACATGGACATGGTCTTGTTAGAAAGACACACAAGATGTGAGTTTCTGTAGCAGACAGTGTTTTTATTTCCATTTACATTCAGATTGTCAGAAGGTGTGCTTGATATCTGGGAATAATTTAGATACGTTGTCAGTATCAGAATCAATATGCAAATCATGCTAGATTTGATATTTTTTGACTTTCATATGTGGGTGCCTTATTGACATTTATGCGCTCATCTTTTTAGATCGATTTATTTTTAATTGTGTTAATTACTCTCCACTTTGAAGGAGTGAAGTCAGCATCCTACTGCTCCCTACAAGAACCGGTGTAAGGATTTTAAAGAAGTAGAATTTCTCTTTGTTGCTTGTTGTCACCTTCTGACACTCAGCTTGATGCAAAGAAGCTTTTCAAAGATCCACCTACAGGAAATAAAAGCTGTTTAGAAAAAGTTTTTCCTGAACAAGTGTCACCTTTTGTCCTCTTGAGGTGAGGTAATTTGTGCTCATCCTCATCGAGTCATTCTGTGTAACAGAGACAAAAATAAATGTTTTTTTGTTGTTTTTTTTAGCATTGCCACAAAGCACATCTTTTAAAGCGGTAAGATGATGAGTCATAGTCCAAAAGGACAATCCACTTATTAATATGTAGTTTCAGACAAAGGTGTTTCTCCTCATTGTTTCAGAGACTTGGCTTATTGATAGAAACTGATGACAAATTGTCAGATCAGGTCAAAGACCACTCTGACCCAGGTCATGACCTTCATATGTATCTCAGCGAACAGGCTTATAGATTATTAGGTTGACCTTTGCACCTGCTTTAATGTGTTGCAACAGTCCAAGCAGTGGCCATTGTTTCCTAACTGGACGGGGCGCAGTTGTGATAAGAATAATATTTGTGCAAAGGAAGAGCTCTGTTTTTAATCAAAGTTGATCACCTTCATTCTTTGTCATTTTGGGCTCATATAGAAAGCTAGAAAGGTAAGAAAGCAACCACATCAGATATCACATCTGGTCTCCTTCAACTACTTGAAAGTCATTAGTCCCCAGTGACCGGGAGCCTCCTGTGTTAACTTTTGGAGGATATGAACTTTTGATGTCTGGTTGCCCTGCTTCTGCCGCTGATGGAGATTCAAAGTGCTTGTTTTTGATGGAGGCAGCGAAGCTCTTCATTTTTCTGCACTACTGCTCATCCCGGCTCATACCTGACCTATTTTTTTTCCTCTTGGTGTGATCGACGCCTGAGAGTGATGCCTCAGAGATTGCTTTGATGGAATGGCCTGGATTGAAGCGTTATTGCTAATCTGCAAGCTTTACCGGAGCTATTTGACGGTGGTATTTATAGATCAGAGGGAAAATCTTTCATTTATCTGTCCCTGTGCCTCTGTGTCTCTTCTCCTACGTTTGTTTTGAGTTATTAATAGTCACAGCCATTTTTATTTTAGTGTCTCATGAAGCAATCTGCATCTTATTGGATAGGGCCTTTTTTTTTCCATCAAACGAAGCTGAATAGAAAAAAAACAAAATTAACCAAGGAGAGTCGAGCAAGAGTGTTTTGTGTCGTCACAGCGTGAGTCTGTGTGTGCAGGAATGGTACGCACACGCTCGGCACACTTAACCTGGAAAGCAGCCAGCGTCTCTTTGTGCCGGTGTACTCAGCTGTGGAAGGCAGCGTCCATCTGAGTCAGATGGCTCAATTACGGCCACCCGACCAATCTTGCCTCCAGATCAGAGGGTATCTCTCTCTTACATACTCTGTAACAAAGGCGGTGCCCTGCTCGCTCTGTTTGGACAAGACCCATCGACCGCCATCGGCCTCAGGGGACGACCCCCCAGCATCACTGAGGAATAGCGCACAGGATGTGGTGGACTTTCACTGTTCAGATTCATACGGGCCCTGTCAACCATTAGAAATCAATCAGAACTTAGGTGACCTCTATCATTATCTGTTAAGATCTGGATGTAGGTAGTTCAAGACAACAGCAATGAACTTCTACTCATAAATCAGATGCAATTAAATGTTTTTTTTATATGAATATGGATAGATATGCTTTAAATGTTTTCAGTTTCATTCTTTTGCCGAACAAGCAGTTATATATGATTTAATTTACAATGATAAAATGACTTAGGCTTAGACTTAGAGACTTAGAATAGACTTTACAGAAGAGCAGCAAATCCTCACATTTTGACAGGACCAATTAGTATCTATTAATTTTAATTTTCCTGTCAACTGACTGATTGACTGACTAATTGTTTTGGCACCAGGCTCATCCACCCTGTCAGTCACACAGACACTGGGCGTGGCTGGTTTACAGATTGAATGCATACATTGCAGTAATAACGGACTCCTTCGCTAAATCGTCAATAAAAAGGACAATGCAGATACTGTGAGTGGCAAATATGTCTTCCTTTTTCCAGTTTAAACCAGCTTGAACGCTCGTTCATAAACACTGAGTCTGGCAGGCAAATGCTAGATTTTTTTCTCCGTGATATACATTGGCACTCTCGACCAAAAAAAAAAATTTAAAACAGACGTAGACTGACACTTCCAGTGTATATGATCAGCTTCTTAAAAGAAGATTTTCGGTTTTCTGTTTTTTAAGGACTGTTGTGTTTAATGAATCAAGCAGGGTTGGTTCAGTACTGTTTGTTCATGAGTAGCTCATGTCAAACTTTTCAGATGGATTTTAATGAGCGTGGAGTCGATAGATATTTTTTAGCAAACTTTTTTAGTACACTGGCTGGCGGTTTTCTTTTTGATGTAGGAATCTAAAAGCGAGGCTCATGTGGTGCCTTGATCATTTATTTTTATACCCTTCCCCAAAAGAGCTTGTTAGGCACTGGCGTTCCTGAGATAAATAATGACCGTGAATGCCCTTTTTGAACAAAAGGCGGGGTTTATTTGTTTTAAAGGCCCCTTTCTGGACCACCCCTTAACGCCTCACTTCACTCTCTGTTTGTTCAGGTATCTCACAGCTAGTTCGGTGACCTGGGCCCTCAGATGTTTGAGGTACATCACGAAGCATATCAAACGCAGCCACCCCGTCCTCATCCTTTCCCCCTCGCGTTTTGACCCCCATCTGCCCCACAGCTCTGTTCGCCAAGTGTGAGACTCGAGGTTCGCGTTTCCTGGCTGCGCCGCCAGCTAATCTATATGCTAATGAGAAGATAATAATCAATGAGGTTCACGCACGGTTGGCCCCAATCAATACCACACTGCACCAGCGAACGATTCAAATGGCTACATTTCATACAGGCAGACAGTCGGGTGGCGTGTTAATGTGGCGGGGCAGACCATAAGTATGCCATTATCCTCTGGTTTTATCTACCCTATTCCACATAAATGAATTCTGTTGTCATTAAAGAGGGGTTTGGATTCAACTGTGGAGCTATCCCATTTCACTTTTATGAGAAGATCGCAATTTTCTACTCTTATTGTTTTCCATTTCATTTCCATAACTGCTATAAATAGGTAGTTTGACGTCTCCCTGCTGTGACTTGGCTTGGTCCTCCGTTTATTCTGATTTATGTTATTAGTGATTGGCACTTTAATGATGCTGTTTTTAGCAGGTTTAAGATAAATTTAGTTAAAGATATAGTCTAGCAGTACCTCACATCACAGGCAGTTACTGGGTAATAGGCATCTTGACAGATCACAACTCCTTCTCTTTCTTTTTTTTTTTTTTCCACTTCTCTTGTCTCAGTATCAGTCTTGTCACCAAATTGAGGATGATTACTCTCCTGCCAGTAAGATAATGGGTTAGATGTCCAGTCTGGCCGTAAGTTAAGTGCTCCTGTCCTCAACTCAGTGTTATCATACAAAATTGCCCCCCTCAGAGCTGGTCATTGGTGGAAATGGTGCTTTCTATAAATGGTTTCAAACCCGAGCTGAACCTCCTTTTTTTTCCCTTAATTTGAGGCGCTGAAATGGAAATGGAGCCTTCAGTTTTTACCTCTCTTGATCTAGACTAAACAAAATGAAGAGCATGCAATCTCAGAGTTCCCAATTTAATGAAATAAGAAAATCTTTAAATCTTTAAAGATTTGTTTTTTTAAAGAAATAATGTTATAGATAATTCTGTGCATCCTTAAAAAAATCCAGTGTTCAGGCAGTAGCAGAGGGGGAGGGGAGAGTAAAATCATTACCATCATCTTCATTAGAGGGAATCCTGTCGTCCAATCAGCACGCTGCTCTGCACGGGGATTCCTTAGGCACCCCGTTGGCTGTCGCTAGGATACCACATAATCAGGAGGCAGGCCGCGGCCTGGTTGGTGGAGCCGCGGTGTTGATGCTGGGACGTCGAGCTCGCTTTGGGTTGGGGGTAGACGAGAGGGGCCGTGGAGGTGGGGGGGTGGGTGGGTGTTTGGATACAGCACAGAAACACGCTTGCACACGCTCACTCATTCAGTCAGTCAGTCAACCAGCCAGGCAGCTACTCGGTTAGGCAGACAAAGAAGAGCAACATCCTGCAGGAGGACAGCACGCTCCCGGGGGATGGGGCATCATACCCCTGCATCGCGTTGGGGGGGCCGGAGGAGGTAGGAGCATCAGGGTTAGGGGGCTTTGTCTCGGCAGCAGAGTACCTCTCTCTCTACACATACACACACACACACACACATTTCTCTGTGGCTATTAAAGCCATTATCCTACATCAATCGATTTGTGCAGCTGACGAGCGTTCTGGTGGTATTTTTAATGCGGGTCATCAGAGTTTTTCCTATTTGCGGACTGAAGGATGGACACTGATGGAGCTTCCTGCACTTCCTTAGCGTGATCTAAGCCCTGTAGAGACAGCCAGTCTGTCTGACAGTCTCTTAACAGCTCTCTTCCTGCAGGCTACGCAGATCCTTCAGACGCAAATCTGACAGTCGGCCCTCCCGGTCTTGTAATGCCAGCTGAGTAGATCAATATGTTCTCTTTTGAGGGCCTGAAATGCGTTGTTTTGGTGTTGACCGGCTCTTTTTTTGCGATACATTACAGGCTGCTGGCGCTGCTTTGATGTGCTCTCCAACACATTGACTTCTCCACTTTTCATGCGTGTCAGGGTCTCCCCGCCAGCAAAACCAAGTGAAAAAGCTTGATCCTAGATGTGGAAGTGGGGTTAAGGATTGTAGATGATGTGTGGGGGGATGTTCTCCTCATCATAGCCCCTCACTGATGGATGGGTGACTCTTCTCAGAAAGACAGGGACTGGAGGCATCATTACCAGAGGGGATTCCCTCCCCTCTCCACACATGAGGATGTAGGCTAATGACTGCATACAGGCAGGCAGGCAGGCTTTGGCAGCGGCAGTGCTTTGTTTACAACCAGAAAGGCACTCTGCCTCACTAGATATCATCTTTTTCGCTAGTGCAGTTATGTATATTTAAAAATGTTCACAAGGCACTGCTGGATGCAATTTCATAGTTCTTTTTTGTTTTTAGCAAATTTACAATTATGCTTTTTTAAAATGTTTTTATTAAATTAAATTTCCGGCTCCTTATTTATTAATTTTGTTTCTTTAAAGGGGTTTTGGCTCAGTTTGGTATACATGTTTTAGTCAAATAATTCTCAGTACATGGAATGACTGCAGGCATTATTGCTAAGAAAATAGCATTGTCCTGTTTTGCATGTCAAAGCATTTTCCAATTAACACACTAATTGCATAATTCGTCTGAAGTTTTCATTTAAAGCGCAGACAGTTCTGCAGAAAAAAGCCAAACTTAAACTCCTGCCCTTTGCTCACTCAGTGACCCATTTGTTTACTCAAATACTGAGGGCTGCTCTGCTTCTGCCATTTCACAGAATAGCATATGGTTTAGTAAGATTGCAATTAGTTTCCAAGTCTGCTTTGTAGCATAAGTGGGCCAGAGAGCCGCGCTTTGGCCCCTAATCCGTTCAAAAGAATAATGAGGAGGAGGAGGAAATAGCTTAAGAATTGCGGCATGGCGGCAGCATTGCTCCTTATTTAATTACTACCATCAAATCCTCTCTCCACGCCAACTCATTTCAAAATCCTCAACCTGCTCGCTCAACCTTCACCTTCACACCCCAACCCCCCTCACCCGCGCTCGTTCTCCTCCAGCCCACCCCCCACTATAACTTAATACGCACACCTCTAACCTCAAGGCTAGAAATACCATCCTCCCCGTCTTGGCCCCTCTTTTTTTTCAGCTCTGTTACATCAGCTGTCATGCTGTTTAAATCCCCCAACACACACGCACATACGTTAATCCCACCCCCTCCTCTACATCACCAGCATCTCAAGTTCTCGAAGGGTTCTCGCTCTCCTCCGTTTCTGTTAGAGCCTTGCTTCATCATAGACCTCTGAACTTTGCTGACACTCTTTGAACAAAACTTCATCTTTTTTTTTTGCCGCCTCTCCACCAAGGAAAGGATCCTTTTTCACTCCTCTCTGTCGCCTTTGCATCTTATCACCTGTCATGTTGAGGCCCCTTCCATCTCGTCTGCCCAGAGAGCTCTGAACCTTTTCCTCCTGTGCTAATGGATAGCAGAGCACCAGGGGACCGACCTTAAAAAGGCTTTTATAGACGGGGCCTAAATCACTCGTTCTTTTCTCCTCCATCCTCGTGACTTGACAAGAAGAAATGGATCAAGAAGTCTGAGACACGGCGCGTCATGTAATCATGATTTTAACACAGTCCTTTAGTATTTTTATCACTGCTATTATTATGATTATGAGTCTGTGAGGTAGTTTGAGCAATAATTCATCATGTGATGTTTGTGTCATGGTTTTGAGTTGTTTTTGATGGTGGCACAGCGAGTTTTATTCATATTTAACACCGCCTCTGTCTGCTGCCTCCCAATTAACTTTCACTGAGTGTGTGTCTGTGGCTGTTCCTGTTTATGTGATTGAAAATGTAATTCAGGGTTGGCACTAATGCAGGCCAGCCACCCTGTCTTTTACGCTAAATTCACTGGATTTCATTAGCTTCTCTAAATAGCATTTTGTGTGTTTTTCTCTAACCAGCCTTGCCTCATTTTTCTGTTTTTGGAGAACAAAGTCAGTCTTAGAGCAACAGAGGTATTTTATTTGAACAGCCTCTCGAAATGAAATATTTCTGTTATGAATTTGTGCTCGAAAATAAACAGACTTCAAAAGAATCATTCATTTCCCAGCTGAGGGTCAAGTTCCCCTGCGGCTCTGTGTGATGTTGAACTTTGCTGTAGTATTTACGGAAATGGGCCCATCTAGCGTAAGTGAAACTAAAGCAAGGCAGGTAGACATTATTCAGATGTATATTTCAGGGCTTGTCCGCCATTCAAACTTCAGTGTGCAACTGCAGTGTGGTTTGTTGTGAGGTTTATGAAGTACATATATGCAGTGATCCAATACTTAATTAAAAACATGAGAAAAGCAACTGACTCTTGTTTTAGAACAGAAAAAATCCCCAAAAAGCTTCCAAAGTGTTTTGTTTCTTGAACGACTGAACAAGGACAATGATGTACTGTTACAGAAACAAATAACAAAATGTAAATTGCAGCATAGCTGCCCCGAATACCCGGATGGTGTAGTAACTTTGCATAAAAGAGGCATTTTATTCACTCGGTGCAGCGAACACAACACACAGCTCTTTTCATGACTGCCTTTTTTTGGGACACTTTCTGCTCAGACATAACCAGTGGAGGTGTGAAATTCACGTGACTGCTGCACACACAGTACAGGTACTTTCTACACACACAGGAGAGACTGCAGGCCCCAACACGTCACTGTATGAGCAGATGTTGTTAATCGACCAATGCACTTTTTTTTATAAATGCCCACCCTCAAAAACTCTTAGAATAGAATCAAACTCTTAGAATCGAATACCTTACACTTACATTAAGCACTCGTACATTAGGATACAAACAAAAACTAATATTCAATATTGGACCAGAATATTTCTCGTTTCAGATGTTTGTAAGTATTGTAAGGACAAAAACAGATTGCTAGAGTATTAAAATGCTTTGTGAATATTTGTCTGTCAGTCGATTCATGGACAACTAATTGAAAAATAATTTGTTAATAAAAGCATTTCAGTAATCATTTCAATAATCATGATATGTACTGATTTACTTATATTCCAAAATGCATTTTGTCTCATGGTAAAACTGAAACAATGAACTCACAAATCTTAAATTTGGGTGGAGCCTTTTTAGCCTAATTAGCCTTTGGTGACCTAGTGCATTTTTAGCAGACTAAAGAGCGTATTAGCTTATTCACAATTGCCTATGGTGCAGTATCATATAGAAATAATTGATGGTTTATAGCTGGAGCTGAACCAACAGAAGCAGATAATCAATTTGTGGTTTCACACTGTCTGGTTTCAGCTTTGCAAATGTGTTTTTTTTTTTTTTTGGTTTGCTTCTTCAGACATGTTGGTAAACTGGCCATATATTTTTAATATTTCCTTGCTGATTGAATGAAACTCACCTTGAGCTGAGGAAGCAGGTGTTTTTCATTATTTTGTGGCATTTTATACACAGAAGATGAATTCATTAATTGATAAATTGGCAGGTGCATTGATGATGAAAGGAACCCTTAGTTGCAGCCGTATTGATATTTTTTATCTGACATGCGCACCCTCACTTTCACTTCCCTTATTTAGTCTTTATCAGATCAAACTCATTTCCTTCTTGACATTTTTAATGTGTTGCATCTGTCACGTTTGATCCATGTTCGGCTCCTGCAGTTGTATTTTATGAGAAGAGAAACATTCAGTTTTCTTGGGTTTGGCTGTAAAGAAGGCGAAGATTGTGGCATTTTTCTCACATGGTTTCCCTTTTTCCTTCCTCAGGCACAGGAGAGCCATTCAGAAGAGCCGGGGGTCAAAGGTGAGAAGAGCAGAGGGCACCATGGAGAGTGAGCCGGGGGCCCCTGCCTCCGTGGCCAACAGCACCGGGACCACCACCCCCTCCACCTCCATCTCCACCACCTCCTCCTCTTCCTCCAGCACCACAGCTGCCAGCAGTAGTAGTACTGCTAACACTACTACTGCTACTACTACTTCTACCACTTCCAGTAGCAGTAGCAGTAGTAATAGTAGTAGTAACACCAGCAGTACTACTAGTAGTAGTACCACAACAGGAAGACAGGCGGTATCTCAGATATCTGTTTATAGTGGGATACCTGACCGACAAACGGTGCAGGTGAGTTTGTCGGTGTTGTGATGGTTTCTTTGATATATATTAGCTATTGTGCTTGTGTGTGTGAGACGTGCAGACACACTCAGGCCACAACACAAATACACATCTTCCTTTTACTCTGCTGCCCTCTGTTGGTTTGTATGTTAAGCCACATTCATGCCTTTGACGTGCTCCTAAAATAAAGTTTGATGAGTCATTTTCAGTGTAAATGAATCAAGTAAGAAGCATTTTTCTTCTTGCATCAGCATACCGATGCAGGAGACTTAAAGAACCGGTCATTTCACAGGATGTGTCCAAGTTGAAGGAAGGAATGCTTTCTATTCTTACGCGCTCTTGACCTCTTTGACCCAAGGATAATCCTCTACACAGGCTTAACCTCTGTCTGAATAAGGTCCACACCACCTTTTATTGCCAATGCTTTGACAGCAGGGTTTTTGTGACGTTCAGCCCTCCTTTTCTCGCACTCAGCCTGCTGACATTTAAAAGGCAAACACTATTGTGACCAGGCAGCCCTCTGAGCACAAAGCACTGCAGGTCATTTATGGTCACTGAGAGCTGAATCCATGTATGCAGTGCACCTCTGCTAATTGCACCCTCATTTCAAGAGGTGTGGATCCGGATGGTTCAGTGACATTACAGACAACAGGTCAGCATCCTCTCTGGTTACCTGGCAACCAGGCAGAGGCCACTTCGAGGGGTTGAAGGGGTTGAGGGGTGGGGAGAGTTATGTCCAACAGCCGCAGGGTTAAGCTCTGTTATAATTGAGTCAAGGAGCCGCTGAGTTGTTTCTTGCAGACAGTGATTGAGGAACTGGGTTTATTTATGTCTGTCTGCGTGCAATGATCACATGTTTGGACATTTTGAAACACTCTTGACAGGAGTGTGTTTCTCTTGATTAGATGCATATCGAGTTTCTTAGTACATGATCAAATATATGACTGATGCGTATAATTGATACAGACTTCGAAATTTGTAAAGACAGTCATTTTAAGGCCAATTCAATTTAGTCATAATGAGCATCAGATTTTGTTTATATGATAAAGATACATCTCATTTAAATAAATAAATGATCAGACATATAAATAAATAGAATAATGCCTTCTAACACACAAACAATAGTGAACACAGGCATTCATACACTAGATAAAATAACCCTGTGGAGGATCTAAAATTTGGGGTATTGTTCATCTAATTTTCTGAGTCAATACTGTAACATTGATTTGAATTTTGTATTTTCAGCGTTGCTTGCATTCAGGGGTGAGTGTCCCTGTTAATAAAACAGCACATGGCTTCAGCAAGTGACTGAATTGGGGCTATTTAGAAAGGAACCATTAGCTGTCAATGCCAACATTATATGCCCTATGTCAACCGCTCCTCTCTGTCACTGAGAGCAAATTTTGCCTTTTTGCTTGTTTGAGTAGTTCGACTTTGGGTGCTCCCAGCAGAGTCAGTGAAACTGTTTTATGTTTTGAAGACTGACGTAGCGTGAAGGTTTCAGCCCCATGCTGTACACAGTAGTCTGACATTTTTTACTGTAGGAGTCACGTGGATGGCTTGAAGCAGGTGTGTGAGCAGGGGGATGGGGCGTCACATGCACCAACAAACACAAGCTGCCGAGATCTTTTGGTATTTGACAGCTGTATTGACATTTCATGCAGGCAGATCTATGTACCAGTGTTGCTGAATCACTGAGCTTTTGAATTTCTGATTGGTACATTTTTATGCCTTAAGAAATGCTCATGTTTTTTTTTTTTTTTGGTTCACGTTGCGTAACTCGACCAGCTCACTGTCTGTCTGTCAATCTTTCTCTGCAGGTGTTCCAGCAGGCGTTACACAGACAGCCTAACACAGCAGCACAGTACCTGCAGCAGATGTACGCCGCTCAGCAGCAGCATCTGATGTTGCAGACCGCAGCCCTACAGCAGCAGCACAGCCTCAGCACCGCTCAGCTCCAGAGCCTGGCCGCTGTACAGCAGGTCAGCAAACGGTCACCACACGAAAGAATCATTCTCCCAGTGTAAAGATAATGCCGTTATTGTTGAGCGCCTGCGAGGAATGTTTTGGGAAGTGTTACATTTCTCTCTGTCTGTCTGTCTCTCTCTCCTTCTCTCTCTGCTTGTGATAGGCCAGTATCGCAGCTGGCCGACAAAGCTCTTCACAGAACGGCACTTCATCCCAGCAAACAGGATCAACACAGGCTACGGTGAGTGCAGCTTCAAGTGTTGGGCCCGTCTCCTAAGAACCTCCTCGTCTTTGTCCATTAGATTATAGTGGAGCTAAGTTGATTTTAGAAGCTGTGAGGAAACTGGGTGTTACGCTTGAGGCTGTGCTACTTCTCATTTTTGTTTCTTAAGAGACTGAAATGCTTTTGGTAACATTCCAGTGAAGAAGCTAACATATTCTGGATGTTGTGTATACATTTGTTTAAATTAGCCTGGTGAAATGACATGTATCGTGACTTACAGTAAAATAACCTAATTATCCGGTTCATCCTCTCCCCGTAGATCAACCTGACCACCACCCCAGCGGCAGCTCAGCTGATTAGCCGGGCCCAGAGCATCAGTTCCACCCCCACCAGTATTTCCCAGCAGGCCGTTCTGCTGGGCAGTCCATCTAGCCCCACACTTACGGCAAGCCAGGCACAGATGTACCTGCGCGCACAGATGGTGAGACAGCAGACACAAGGAGCATGGCCACCGGCACATTTACATGAGTGTGCATATATTCATAAACATGACCACACACACACACGCTGCCTGAATTAATGAGCACACTCTGCTCCTGTTTTTTTTTTTTTTTTATTCACTGGAGGTTAAATGTGTGTTTCGAGATCACTGTGTTTGTTACGTACATGCTTACTCTGCCGTAGTGGTGCTTTATTCTCATCCTGCCACTGGAGGAGGCGGTCGGGATAATCTGTTCGGCCCCAGAGGGCTCATTACAAACACAGAAGGCAACATCTTGAATGTGCAATGAATACTCAGAAAACATTTTTTGGAGGTCACAGGTGTTCTCTCGGCTGCAGTTTAAGGTCCAGTTGTTTTAATGCGGAGTTGCTGAAGGAATATAAAGTCTTTATTAGCCTATTTTGGTGCAGCCGGTTGTGGGGAACTTGTCGGCTTCAATTTGCCGTCAGTTGTGCAGCTGGCACACAGACTGTTCCTGCCACCTCATTATAACCAAGTACAAAGCATTGTCAGATTTGTGTGATGTTTCTGGCAGCCCGCAAAACACATTTGTCAGTTTAGATTGCCATGGCTTTTATTTCTGGTGTTGTCATCTGATGCTAAATTAGTACATATGATTTTTATTAAGCTCTACACATATATTCATATCCTTTTACTTGCTTTTTTCCCCCACACATAAACCAATCATAGGCTCAAATCAGTGTAAGTATAACATTACAACCAAATTTACTTTTTAAGATAGAAATTAAAAAGATAAATGTCTGCCATTCTGTAGTTTTTCTGGCAAGAATAAAAATGGTTCCACAAATCCAAAACAAGCTTGGACCAATTCGCATAATCCTTTTTCTGCTTAAGGGTTTTTAGTTTTTGTGCTCTGGCTTTTTAAATCATTATTGTGCTTCTTTATTGGACATTAGAGAGGAAGACAGTCCAGGAAGTATTTTCAGAGTGATTCAGTTTTCCTTTGTTGTGTGTGTGTGTGTGATGTTCTCCAGGCCCAGCAGAGTAACCTGGTGCAGGTGGCCAGGAGTCTTGGCCGAGCTGTTCCTTTGTCCCCACAGCTCATCTTCACCCCAACGGCCACGGTGACAGCTGTTCAGTCAGAGAGCTCCACACAGGCCTCCTCACAGGTAGGGCCGTATTTTCACTAAATGACAACTAGTCCTGGAATTTTAAATTTAAATGTAGAGGTGATCATAAATCGTAAAATTGTTACAGAGACTAGAAATCCTGCGATGGTTGAAAAGAAAACTTTAAATAATCACAGATATGACCTACTTTGTCACTCTGTTTGGATCAATAATGTCCTATCCTTCTCTTTTTTTAAGAATCAGGTCCAGAACCTAGCCATCCGTGGCCAGCAGGTGGCGACCACGTCCTCCTCTCAGACTCAGACCCTGCAGGCTCTCAGCCTAAAGCAGACGCCCGTGCCCATCCAGCCAGCCTCACTGATCAAAAACCCCGGCCAAGCACCACAGGCGTCCTCAGGGAGCAAGGCCAGCTCCTCCGACAGTTCATCTGAAGGAGGGAAGAAGGGGGACAGCGCGGCGGTCACAGAGGTCCGAGCTATAAACATGAGCCGTAATGTCACTGCTGTCAGTGCTCAGCCCCTGATCGCTCCAGGTAAGTGGATCTGCAACCACACAGCCCGAAAAATGATGTTAAAAGTCTCTGAGTGAAAGTGATCAGGCAGTTTTTACATTACACATTCACAGAAATAAAAGTCTCATGAAGGCACATGGTGTTTATGTAATGAAAAAATGGAATATTAGGTTGAATCAGTTAAGTTCTCAATTAGCTTATATTATCAATCACCTTATATTTATCCTAATTTGAAGGACACATGTTTAAAATTCCCAACTTTGTGCCTCTGAAATGTGATTTTCTGTTTTGTTCTGGATTTTTCTGTCTTTTGTGATAGTGAAGTGAATATTTTAGTGTTTTGGACTCTTGGTCTAACAAAACAAGCAATTAAAAGACATGTCGGCTCTCAGGAAACAGTATCTCAGTAACAGGCATTTCCCTC
>JAOXYL010000100.1:6557608-6590108 GCA_028564955.1 Terapon puta
AGATAGTGAAGTGAAATGGGAGATAATGCTGTGATATTGTTGCTCAAAGCACAGAACCATAGTAATTGAATAGAGTAATATTACTTTAATGTTTAAATGTTTCAAATGAAATATTCACACACTTTTATAAACCGCCTCGCAACTATGTGATCAGATCAGCGATGTCTGGTAACCACGATTGGATGTGAAATGTGAAATTTGAAATACTGGCCACTAAATTTAAGCTGCAACACATAACACGTGAAACAGCCCTCTCTTAAGGCAGTTTGTCCATTCTGGGCTGCTGTAGAAACTTATTGGGGCAACACGGCGCATTCTGGACGAGGACACAGTCCCTCTGTAGATATGACGACCTCATTCTCAGCGCATGGTTGATGATAACACGATGGTGAATATTATATGTTGACTATTTCATTTCCCTACTGTCCTCAAACATGGCCTAAAATTTGGAAATGAATCTTTTGCACTTTTTTAGCTTTAAAAATAAACACTGAGTGTATCTTTTTATTACTTTCGACTGTGTTTCAACATGTCTTTAGAGTTACCATTACTGGGTTTGTAAATGCTTGTTTTCAATTAATTTGTGTTGTGCAGCACACACACTCACAAAAAAAAACAAAAAAAAACACTGCAGAGCACACAAAGGAGCGCCTCTTCACATTGTTAGGATAATTACTTTGTGTAATTATCCGTTAGCTCTTATTTGAAAAGCAGAAGCAAATGTTCACGGGACAATCTGAACACGGAGCAGTCGTGTTAAATACTAAATAATATTGTGTTTGCAAAAACTTTGATCATTACGGTTCAAAACGTTTCCCTGCACTTCGCCGACACTCCACAGTGGTCCGTCTGCCGAAGACAGAAGATTGTCTTCGACCTTTACAGATGTCGAGACACAAATTACGACAGGGTCTGTGCCTGTTCGCAGAAATGCCACGCATAGCAGGAGAGGAACTTCAATCAAGCCGTTCGATGAGCCAATCAAGGAAATGATGTCCACAGGATGCTACATGCAGTTTTGACTGTGTGATACCCGACATCCTACAAGAGACACTTTGTTTTTTCTAAACTATTCAATCATGAGTTTATGAGAAGCTGGAGAATAATCTGGAGATTTAAGGGTTTCTTCACTTCACTGAGACAGTTATATGCTTATAGTTAGAGCTACAGTGATATTTAAGACTGCTGTGTTGAGATTTTTCCAATTTTAACAAGATGGAGTTGCTTTACTTACCACTTCCACAGTGCTGAAGACATGACAGAAGTGGTGGCCACTCTTCAGATCCTTGGTAATATAAGCAAAAGTGCAGAGGTCATCTGGGTCTTGGGCGGCACACGAGATGTTCCTGATCTCGTGCTCAGCGACTATAGTCTAATGGAGACAGGAAGGAAGTGAGCATTAACTGGAAATCAACCACTAATGGAGGCTGAGAGGGTTGAATGCGATGCTTGCGCCGGACAGATCAATCCACACGGAGACACACAAACATACTCGAACATTACCTTCGTGGCTGCATCGATGAACTTGACCCCTCTATAGGTGATGGACAGGATGACAACTGGACCCTTTCTTGAATCCTTTGATTTCTGCAACAAACACAGTATAGAAAAGAACGTGAGGAAATATCACTGTGCTAGGAAGTGCTCATACTGGGAAATGTAGTGTCAGTTGTATTCTTCTTCTGTAACCCAGTTATTTCATTTCTGACATTTTGCAGATTAATTCCAGTGCAAATTGAATTAGAAGAAAAAAAATATTGTTCAAGCGTTTCAGTAATACTTACCCTAATTTTAGCACAGGCATCTTGTGTGGACTCAATCCCTCGTAGATCCCTGATTATCATTGATCCTAGGTACTAGGAGAAGGAATCAGCCACAGCGGGGTTGTGTTAATTTAGAGCACAACGCTGATGCAGATACGCTACATGTCAACTACACACTGCAGCATCCAGTGAATTAAACACAACTGAAAATGTATTTTATCATCAACAACAAGCAGCGCTGTCGACTTATTTAAAAAAAAAAAAACAGTGACTTACAGTTGCCTCGTACCCGCAGGAGTCCAGGATGAGTTTCTCAGGCTGGTGATGCCAGGCGGACACCGTGGCGTAGGTAGCAGAATGGCTCGGCGGCCGGAGGTTCAAGCGAGAGTCTTTGTGTCGTTCGCTCTGTCTGTCCTGAAATGGACGAAGCGCAGCAAACGTTTGTGATATGAAACCCATTAAATACTTCCATACAAAGGCAGCGGAAGTCCTCTGAGGTTTTACTGCCAGGACAGTTTTCTTAACATATACACACATCAGGTGGTATAAACAATTAAGAGTGATAAGACACTGTTTTGTTTGTGATACTAAAACTGAAAAGCAGATTCCTCTGGCTGCCACATTCACTCAGAGTGCAATTTTGTGCTTCCCCGTCAAGGTGGTGAAGTAAACGACTTCTGACTACTGTATATTAGTGTGAAGGCAACAGAAGGCTGCTTGGTCAGCGCTTTATTATACTTTAATATATCTGCTGGTATGGTCATAAATATTCATGCGCTGGGTTGGGCCTTGGGTCAATGTGGGTGCTTTCACTTGTCAAAAGTAAAATATACTTCTGACGATAATCCATTAAGCATTTAGGAAAATGATAAGTATTGATTTTATATATCATGGATCCTGACTAATGTACTCGTGCAACATTTCTCTTTTCTGCGGAAGCTCCTCTGCATTTCCTCTTTGGCCTCAGTAAGTCAGAAAGCGGGCATGATGTCTTGACTGCTCATGTATGTGTCGTAGTTTGACCTTTAGCGAATGGTAAAATTTGATCCGAGTTATTCTTAGTTTGTCTTCTTAAAGAGGAACCCATGACATTCAGGGAAGCGCATAAGAAATTAATTCATGTTAGTGAATGAAGATGCTGTATTGGATTTTTAAAATTCAGAGCCACTCTGGAGACAAATGATCTTTCTCCGTAAATTAAAAGACATTAGATGGAGCTTAAGATCACAATGCTTCTGGTAAAAGCTGCATAATAGGTAAACTTGAAACTGACTTTTATGATGGAGATTTAGTGGGCTATAATGGCGAAGGCGAAGGTGTTATGACTAGTTTGAAAAATTGAACATAGGGCAGGGCATTAATTCAATAATGTCATCTTTTAAATTTTAGGGAAATTATAGTCATCCAAATGAATGATTTGATACATATTTTAATTAAAAACTAACAAATAATTTAGTAAATAAATTAGTCATTTGAGTTTTTTAGATTTTATGTTTAGGGGGTTTGTCTGATATAATGCAGAACAGCTGCAGAGCTTCATAGCATTAGTTCATCCCTAACTGTGTTAATACGTTTAGCTAGGTGTACCTGGCAACTTGAATTTGTTGAGATATAGATTCAACTTTAAGGTAATTTTAGAGGCTATTCAGTTAAATCAACACCCTAAAACAGTTTCAACATAAACTAAATATCATAAGATTTATTGCACTTTGTTGTACCAGACAGCATTAGTTTCAGTTAAGGTGGATATTATATTATTTCTGGATCATTAATTTAAGAATTGTGGATCAAGTATAATAAGTCTATTCATGTTAATCCAAAAAAAATAACTAACTTACAAATCACAGAGAGGTAAAAAAATCCCAACTTTCATAAAGCAGTCCATCGATTTCCAACATTGCCCACAATGGTCTAATCAATCCAGAGATATTAATTAGATGGCTGCCATGGTATGAGCAGTCAAGGTAAATCTCGGCAGACAAATTAAAATCATTTCACTGTACTGTTTATTGTCACATCGCTCAACTTTAATTACTCCTTTGCGGTTTTCCCTGGTTACAGTTTAATGTTGTTGTGGTTGTTGTGCCTACTAAGATTTAACTCAACCGGTAAGCTTAGCTTTGCGACCACAATTCGCTCTGCATCAGAGAAATGTGACTCCAACAACATGTGACAAGACACCCTGACAAATTTAACTTTGTAAAACGTCCTTTTCTATTTTTCAGCCAGTCGCTCACTGAAGGTTCGCAGGTTTGAATGCGAAAGATGTGGCGGTGAAACTCACTACAGAGCGCGGCCTCTCGCTGTACGAGCGCAGTGAAACACTACAGTCTTGGTCGACTCCTCTCCGCCTCCGGTCCGACTCGGCCAAGGGCAGGAGCATGTCCATGGAGCGACTGGTGTAGGGGTCCATCTGACTGAGGGGGGACGTGGTCTGCGACAGGAGGTCATGGAACTGCCAAACAAACGCAAAACCACACCGTCACACAAAAGAGTACAAACACATCACGCACAGCACAGCTCAGATTAATGATTTGACAGCACTGTCTACATGGACTGGTTTCCCTGATCTACATCCAAGCTTAATCCTCAACAAAAGAGCCTCTTCCATGGAGATTCTCAGTTCTTTTCAGCCCGGTTTAATCTGCCTGGGAAATCAGCCCTGAGTATTTAACTGTTGTGAACATAATGATATTGAAGAATCTCATTCCAAAATTAGACATCCGCTGCTGGAAAAAAGGGGCCATTTTCTCACAAAAATGATGTTGGCATAGAAATAAAGCTTCCCATGCAACGTTGTTTAACTTCCATCTTAAGCGCTGTTTTGATTGTTGCTGAATAAGAAGAATAACAGGGTGTAATCATCAATCTCTATTGAAATATTGAGCACTAGAACAACAAATCTCAACAAATGTGAACCCATTTTAAATAGAGACATTACGTATCTTTTATAGACACAGAAGTGACACTAAATATGGGTTATATTGAGGACACATGCAGAACTACCCTCCTAATTGGGCACATTGAGCACACCCAATCTATTAACCAAATTAGCGTTGACAGTATGTTTCTGCACTTCGATGGTTAAATACCAGCACTAAAAATGCTGCAGTCTGATTCACACTCCCTGTGCTGTAAATGCTTTAGATAAAAACATCTTTCTCGCACTGTGCTGTCGCTTTCTGGATCCTCGACAGAGCAGACATCAAGTCAGAGCCACCTAATGGAGGGCAAGCAAAGCAAAACCCGTAACATTGTCAATGTGAACTGTATCGGTTTCTACATCACCTGCCTTACCATAATTGGGGACAGACGACGGGACTTAGTTGGAGCCTCTTCGTATGGTCTCTCTGCTAGAGAGGCTATGATCCTCTTCCTGTGGCCCAGGGGACCAATCTTAATAACCTGGAGAGGACAGCGTCGGGACACAATATGAGGCAGACTTTCCAGTGCACTGTCACATCAATTTCTCAAACACGGGAACATATCTAGACTAAGCTAATAGAGATATATCCTAAATACACAGACACAGAGTTGGTGGCATGCTCCCCTCACTGGCAGGCATCCACAGGCAAACAGAAATGACTCTCGTCAATAATTCAGCCTCAATCTGTTTTGCCGTAAGCTTAAAGTACAGCACTGTCTCCTTCCCGGGACACTCTATAATTCACGACCCATTTTTGGACATGGGCTCAAATAACAGCTCAAATTTGGAGATTTATGGGACAATAGCAGGTAACATGCAAATAACCGGCTGGCTGTCAAATAACTGATCCACTTTACCTGTCACAATTCAAAAATATGTTTTTAATTCACAGTAAACAGTATCACCTGTCCTCAGTGTTACAAATGCAATAATCACACAGAGGACGATCCATAGGTTCATTTCATGTAGTCAAAACTCATTATCTTAATGCTGCCTATTTGCACAATTGGCTATTAAAATCCAGGCTCATCCAGTAAAAGTGGATGTCAAGTGATTAATGTTACATTTGCAATTATGCTGCTGGTACAAAATATTCCATAACAGGCTCATGTGGTTCCTCGTCTGAAGGCTTCAATTATTTATTCAGTGAGAGGCAGAGGAGGCAACTGGACTGTCCTCCTGGATTCCTGTTTTCACTGTTCTCATGTACAGAATCCCAGTGAGACCGGGTATGCATGAGGTGTGCGAAATAAGAGAAAATTTAAATAGTAATAAAGAGCCTTGGGATTACACTGGAATGTAAACCAGCTCGTAGATCAAATTGATGGTTGATAGTATCCGCTGCAAGATGCTGAGGAGGACGTAGGAAATGTAATGGGCAAAGCAAGTTCTGCCAAATGCTCAGAGGCAGTTCTGCTACTCTGCACACTGAAAGTAATGTGCCCTGCTCTCACACCCATCTTTCTGTGCTGCATCGCAGTCTGCTGGACACCATCCCTCACACGCTGCATATACAGTATGTTTGGCTGCCGCTGTCCTACTGTTGCCGCAGGTGTTGGTGGTTTCTGCTATTTTGCCATCGCTGTTTTTGTGTTTATCACGACCGAACACACGTAGAAATGCGGCGATAAGAGGGAAGAATACGAACTCTGTAGACAGGCTCATCCTTTCTTCTTCCATTCAAGAAATACACAAATGCCTGCATGACTGGTTATTCTTGCTGGATCAAACTCTTAGTATGGTGACCTTTTGGTTTTGGCTGATACAGCATCACCCAATCTGACTGTTTGCAATATGAATATACTCACGATGGAGGGTAAAACAATCAAATACATTTTAAAAATGTCTCCTGTTACAGTTCCTGTAATTCACCTGCAAGCTACCCCTCATCACAGGCTGTGAAAGTTTGACCAAATTGAGATATTTTCTTCTTAGATTTCTTCATACGAATATTTTTTAGTAACCACACGAAGAGAAACAATCCAGTGTTTGGCGAAAGATTAAAGGTTAGAAAAATCTGAAAAAGGTAACTTTGTAGGGGGGTATGATGTGTTTTCTTTCCTATCCCGTTAATCATCTCACAAACCCTCGGATTTATCTCAGTAGCCCATGGGGGAACCACTGCAGCAATCTAAACACACACAAATACACACCCACACACAAATAAACAGAGACAAATCAACACCTGCACACATGTTCGGACAAATTCGTACATGCGTTTCAGCTCAACAGCTTTCAGCCAAACAGAAATCAGTCTTCCTGTGCAATTACAAATTATCATAAAATGCTGCACTATTTCCATAAAGATTAAACCAATTTATATATTTCCTTGTCATCAGTCACCATATTGCTCCTTCATTTACATTTTATCTTTTATCTACTAATTACCCTGTGATGTTTCTGCTATAGTTTTATGCAAATGCTTCCATCATCGCACACTTCCCTGTTATTTCAGCATTGCATTTTAAAGTGCTTGTTAACTGCAAACACCATCCATAGCTCAGTGTAGCCTTACGAGCGCAGAGACCATTCACTGGAAACTGGTCCATCAACATGCACGAGTCAGAAGCAATTTCCCACTCTCCAATTGTCTGAATATCCAAATAGCAATGGATGAATGTAACAGATGGCCTCTTACGTTGACGATCTCCAGCTCCCACAGGTTCTTAACACACTCCAGTGTGCGGTAGCCACTTGAAAGGAAGTTGGGCAGATATTCATGCAGGCCGAGTCCGTCCAGCCAGGAGGCAAGAGATGTGCTGCCATCACAGCCCAGTGCTTTAACCTATGGTGGAGGGGAACACACGCGTAAGACAGAAAGCACTGCGACGTTTTGTTCTGAGAAAAGGGATTTAAAATAGGAATGTGCAGTTTATGTTCACACTTTGTAGCTACGGCTATATTTCTTTTCACTAAAGCTGGAGGCTGCCATCCCAGCCACGTGGCTCAAGGGATAAAATGTTAGTCGGTCAGAGGTCTGGTTCCTTGAGGATGAATCCTACTGACTTCAGTGATGCCCTGACTTTTCATTTAGCACTTTAAACTGATTAATATTTTTGGTTCAGAGAAATACATGGTGATTACTCGATAGATTGCTACAAGTTTTACATACAAGTCTCTAGAGAATACATTTTTAATAATGCTAGTAAAATTCATCTAGATCCATCATTAGATCATTTAATTAGTTCACTTGTTTGATTTATGGCCAATTACCAGTGAATGTAATGGCTGTGTGTTAGCAGCAGAAGGTAAACGTGATAAACTTTATTTCATTGCCCTTTGTGGAATATATGGTGGCAACTACAGATATGTTTTTGGACCTCACTTTTCAAGTTTCATCCTCTGTAATCATCGCCCTTTATTTCTGTTTGTTTGATCATAGTTACAGTTTACTCACAAAGATAGAAGTGACAGTAAAAAGCAGTTTGCCACTTTACACCCAGGTGAGGTGAAGTTTAACGTCTTGTAAAAAGACGAAGACAAAGTGCGTGGCGCTTATGATTTTTTCTGAGGAAGTAGCCGTTGACATCCAGATGGTAAAACCACAAACACCGCAGACTGTCATTGGTGGGCCATAGCTTCAATCAACATTGTGTTACCTTCTTTGGTAACAGATAGTGAATTTATAGATATTAATTTATATTTAGAGATTATATCTTGATCTTATATCTCTAGCCAATTGTTCCTTAATAGCCCTGCGGTGTCTAAGTACAGCCTTATATAGCCACGAATACGGCTGTAATTTAGTCTTGTTACCATCCAAATTCACATCGTAGACCTATTAATTTGTATTTTAAAAATCAAACATGCTTTCCAGACAAGGTATTTTTTTCACACATCTGTAGCCTTTAAATATACAGTATAAAATAAACCAATCCATTTTTATTGAAAGGCTGCGATTCTGATGAACCGCTGTTCAATTGAACAATCTGGCATTTTTATCTACACGCAAAATCACAAAACCTTTTTCCTTTTACTGTATTCATCTATTTTTTCACTTTCCTGCTATTTTTACCAACGCACTGATACTTTGACCTTTCTTTCTGAGATACTGTCAGTCACTGTCTTTCCTCAGTGCCGAGGTTAAGTTATGATGTTAAGTACCTTGGGCAAGCTGCGTGCCGCATGGAGGATTTTCTTTCTGTGTCCTGGGTCAGTGATCCCAATGTCTCTGAGATCCTGGTCCTCCATCACGTTACTTCCCTACATGTGCACAAACCCAAGAGACGCACACAAATAAACACATTCACACACAGCCACACACACGCATCCGAACAAATAGTCACATACACACAAGCATATACACAGAGACAATAGACAATATGGACATACGATGGTACAATACATGAAAACAGATCAGAACATATTATTCTGTGCATTAATCCAGCTATTTAAATGTCTGCCAAAACACACACACACACACAGCTATAGTATGTACACATAAAAGACACTATAATAACATATCTAGCTTTATCAGACTTCGGTGTAAATACCAGGTCAAAACTTTCTCATAACACGCACACACACTCACACAGAATATGCACATCTCTGACACAAGCACTAACAGCAGAGTGGGAGGACAATGAAGTCAAATAAATTGTGCATGCCAAGAGTAATCAATCTGATCTGGTGCGACTCAGAGGGAACAAAGCCTTCATAACTGCAGCAGCATCTACCGGATCTCTCTGCTGTTGTGTTTCATCGAGGGCAAACTAATCGGTCCAAGTGAAAACGGGAATATTTCACGACAGTTTGTGACAATTTTTTAATTTAGGACATCGAGACAATGAACAATAATTTTCACCTCCTGAAATCTTGACTGACAAGCAGATTCTTGTCTGTTTCACGTAGCTGATCATATTTGCGTCTCCAGCTGCTTTGTCATCTTATTCCGGTTTATAGGCAGGAGTAAAGATACAAGGGGAACCTTGAAAATGTGGAGCTAAGCGTTTTTCCCTGTGGACTGCTGCAGATTGATTCTTCCTGCCCAAGAATGTTAAAATGTTCTGTAGTCTTTACTCAATCTGCTCTTACTGGATTGGTTTCAGAGCACAATGCAGCAGCATTCACAGGCTTGTATCAGGGCGCAGTTCGGAGATTACTCACTGATCGCAAGAATAAAGGTCAAAATGAAGCAGGGTCTGATGTAAGGGAGGCCCAAAATAGATTCTCCACTTTTATTAACACAGTTGGAAGTTTGATGATGCCTCGGGAGACTCGGCAAACTTATTATTTCATGCTGCATTTGAAACATGTGACGGGAATGTATGGTTCAGTTCTTACATAGCTTATGAGCTATGGTAGTTTGATTTAATCTGATACGACTTGCAGACGTAGCCATGGTAGAAGTCCTTCATCTCACTAAATGCATTCAGTTAATGCAACAGTGAATTAGAATTGCTCTATTGCTCTGCAACACAGATGAATTGTTTAGAAAAATCTAATTTTGTTACTTTTTCGAGAGCCAGCCGGGGTAACAATAACGTGGAAAATGAGGAAGAGTTCATTTGTGTGTTACAATATGTATGATTGCTTCTACATTATAACATTTGAGAGAGGGGGGGCTGCAGAATCTGATGCAATATTAATGCAGGGAAGATGCAATGTAAATGCATGATGTGAAACTTCTAAGATGTTTCACACTCAACGATTTGCCTCATAGCCACATTAGTTTGGACATCAAAGCAGCAAACCAAAACGCTATAAAAAAAAAAAAAAAAAAAAAGTTGTTTGGCTGACAATGAATCCCACAAACAAAGTCTGACGTTCAGTTAGATTGATCACAGGTGAAGTCTGGCAGAATCTAAAAGGGCACAATATTAAACATTCACAATGTCTGCCTGACTACTCTGACCTTTCCCTTGTTTGCAACCTCCACATCCTTGTAAATATCCACGTGTAATTTGCCTTGTGAAGCTAATGATTTATCTCCTTGATGCATCAAGTCCAGCGGACACATTAGCCGTGGCATGAAAATGAACATCACAATGACTAATGACCTGTAGTCCTCATTACATTATATCCCGGAAATCTTGATCATAGTGGATTCTTCCAACTCTGGAAGACAAGACAGCTGCATTATTTTATTTTTCACTATTGAGCAGATATCTGTACGCTAGTGTTGGGCAAGACAACCACATACTCAGCTAGCTATTTCTTCAATATCTTTAGTTGTAAGAGGCTTTTGAGGGCGATGTTGTAAACCAACGAGCAGGACTGATTTATGTTGCAGAGAGTACCATAAATCAGATTTACAGGATTTTTGCATCAGTTTAATTAAAACCTTTATGTGTCACATATTTATTTAACTGAATTAGTGGAAAAAAAACATTCCAATTTCATCTATAAAGTTCATTTTCGATTGAAGTCTTGAAGATTTTACTGGACAATAACATATTATTATCACAACAATGAAAGATTTTATGATTAAGATTAATATTTTTAGGTCAATTCAGACAATTGGGAATTTAAAAAACTCCCAAAGTGATGTATGGGACATCACTGATCCAATTCCAGCTTGGAATTTTTGGTATAAAAATTTTTTGCATATCTATTGATCTATCTTGTCACCTTTCCAGTGTTTATTTGTGACTACAGATATAAAATACCTCCAAAATCCTGAAAACGACATATACCTTATATTTATAAATTGAATAAACTCTGACACAAAAATGTACTGAGCTCAACATAAAAAATATTGTTCTACAGTGAACAATGTATGTACGCATGTGGACAAAAATATATAATGAAGACAGTTTCTAAATTACCTCAAAAATATATTTAAAATATCAAAATTTTCAAAACATCTTTGGTACTACAGTATTGCAATGTCTAATAGCACCAATATACCCGCAACCAACAAATCAGCTGATTTATCGCTCAAGCTGTAATCCATATTTCACACCTCTACTCCTTTTACTATGACAATATATATTATGACCAAACGTACTGCTCCTTCAGGCGTGTTGTCACCTCGTAAGCAAACACAAATCTGAGCCTAAAGCTTGTATCCGCGCAGCACCTCATAGTAGGAGTGATCACATGTTCCTAAGGACTTGCAGTATGTTGTGATCTTGTGCCTTCCCACAAAGAAAAACAGATCGGAGAGCAGAACTCCTCAACTGGAACACTTTGTGAACACAACCACTTTCCCTCTGAGCTTACTGGTCTCACTTAACTGAGCTCAGCTGTGACAAACTGATGTAACATATAGCCCATAGTGCTAATGCAGCTCTGTGGTCTGAGAAATGTCCATGTTTACCCTTTGGGTCTAGTTATTTACAGTGTGCAGCCATGTTTTTCAGAGTAACATGACCAGGGGATTGAAAAAAAACGTAATGATGTTTTCTCCAGTTCTCACCAAATGCAATATCAAGTTTCCACGCAATGTTCTTTACAGGAAACACAATAACCCTTTTAGTCAGACTGTGGACGTCCATTGAGCTGCTGTTAAATGAATTTATCAAGATGTAATCTGACGGAGGCGTTTTAAAATATGCAAAACATTCATGCAAAATGTGTCGATGCTTTCCAGAGACACTGTCTGATGTGATTTTAAAACCGACACAGTGCACGAATCATGTGGACTTTGATCATTTACTTACGGGTTGAATAATACATTTGGAACCAAAATAAGCATCTGCATGCAAACATGTGTACTTGAAATGTGGAAAACAGGAGTGTACAGTGTATACAGCATTAGAGCATGCTGCTGCAGTGTAATCTTACATTGTGCAGTTATTGCAAGACTGTCTCATAAGCACCACAAGCAGAGCATAATGGGTAGAGGATTTAGTGAGATTGGAGGAGCAACCGTGCAAAGAGTATTTAGAATAAACTATAGTGTGTTTAGGTTGAGGATTGCTTGTCCAGGGTTATCTACACAGGGGTCAAGTCTAGTCACTGTAAATCTGAGGATCCAATATCTGGGGGGTGGGCTTTCAGAATTGTACAGTAAATGAGATAGCATGATTGGGAATGCTGGGAAAAAGTTAATGGGTTTTAGTTGTCATTCATCTTGCCTTTGGTGACAGCCCATATTCTTTAAAGGGATTCAGCATGGGGCCATAAATCTTACCAGGGTCATGCATTGCACAGAGGTGAGGAGGAGTTGTGAAGTGGAGCGAGGGGGGAAGGAAGAAAAAAAGGTGCTGGGGTGAGTGGGAAATAGAAAAGAAGAGAGGAGGGAAGGGAAGGGAAGGGAAGGGGGGGGGAGTGAGTGGAGAGACAAGCAGAGGGTGAGAGAGCAGAGCGGTGACATAAAAAGACGAATGCAGCTAAGGTTGACACGGGGTGAGACTCGGTGATGTAAAGTGGAACCGACCCCCCCGGGATGACGTGCTGCAGGTGACTCACCATGAAACGTAGGTCGTCGAAGCCATTGAGCAGGAACTTGCTCTCGTACTGCGGCAGCCCCACGTGCTCCAGCCACTCTCCCACCGGCTGGTCCAGGGCTTTACCACAGGCCCCATCTGCCGAGAGAGGGAAGCGCTTCAGCAGGGAGAAGCCGTTCAGCCGGTAGCAGCGGCACTCAGAGGACGACACATGGCATTGCCACATCATCCTCGGCCAGCAGAGGCAGAGCCGAGTGCAGCAGCACCAGGCGGGGTGGGGGGGAGACAGGGTCCAGGCCGGGGGTGAGGGGCTCCCAAGGTAAAGGCGGGGGCCCGGCTAACTCAAACACAAGAGGAGGGTAGGAGGTGCTGCGGGGCCCAGCTCAAGCCCTGCAGGGGACTGACTAGGCTAATATACACCCACTGGTGTTAGTGTGACTGACTGGAAATGTCAGGCGAGGGTGGAGGTAGTGCAGGGAAGGAAGCCCATCTGAAGCTTGGTGTTGTTAGTTATGTTGGACTGAGCCACTACGGCATCTTCCAACAAACAGGGATCACTAAACATTCCTTTAGTGAGCAGATGAGCGAGTGTAAAAATCAAGTGCCTAGTCCAGAAACATAACTACTACACAATACTGAACAACTACAAGTTAACAGACTAGATCATTTTCAGGCTGGGGGGGTGGGTGGAAAAACGTATCACTAAATCAGACATTTTTACACATCATTACATTATTCACTTGGCTAAAACGATCCCCGTCATATTGTTCTAAAAATCAGAAATGATTCCATCAGGGTGTAACACAGAAATATTCAGTTCCCCCAAAATGAATTTGTCAGGGTTTTCACCACATACTTGTAAAGCTCTGGCTGAGTCCCATGGCTTCATTGGTCAACCTCTTTGAGAGCTAGGACACGGCTCATACAATGAAGGTAGCAGCATTCTAAAGTACTGTTGAGGTACTCGTGTTATTTTTGATCAAGGAATACACATTTGTTTAAATAATTTTTTTTTGTCCTTACTCCAGAGCCACAAGGAGTACGGTCAGGTAGACATATTGTAAATCCTACATCAAAAAAAGAAACGTTGGCTTAGGATTTCCACAGTGTGCTGATTCCAAACTCCTCAATTCATAATCAAATCCAAGTGTAGGTTCCTTGACAAAGCTCCAAGTAAGCTGTCTGCCGGTGGAAAAAGGCTCGATGTCCTTGGTGGTACCAGTGCTCCCCGTGCTGCCCAGCATTCACACTCTTTGGCAGGCTGCTGGCTGCGCGTCTCCGCCAGAGAACGTGCTTCTCATCCCTCAAAGCAAGTAAATCCAGGTTCAGATCCGAGAGACGGCAGGTGAGCCTCTTGACTCCGGAGCGAGGATCAGTGCAGGAGGACCACAGTGCAGGTTAAGCTAGCTCCTTCCTGAGGCAGGCGCCCCCCCACCGCCGCCGCCGCCACCACCACCACCACCTCCACCAACACCAGCACCACCACCACCACTCCACTCCCGCCCCAGCCCACCTGGTTCTTCTCCTCGCTGGGTACAGCTAGCAGCCTCTGTGCTCAGGGCAGAGGTTTGCTGCATCCCCTGCCTGTCTGAGACATGCAGGCAAGCGGCAGATGCGGTCACGGCAGCGGCTGCTCCTGGCTCGCGCACGCTTACCCCCTCACTGCTCACAGGGCATAATGTCCTGACGCCGGCTACTTAAACACAGGAGACCACGGATCTGCCTCAACCTCAGCCGCTGCTGCCACGTCCTTCCCACGTCCACGACAGGCACCAGACTCAGTGATCATCCCCCCCCCCACTTCTCATCCGAGCAAATCCCTCAAGCTCTTCTTTTCAACTCCCCCCCCCTTCTCGCTCTCCTCTCGTCTCTCTCTGCTTTCTTTTCTCTCGCTCTCGATCTCATAGCCCCATTCCCATGTACTGTGTGATCGCACTGCAGGGCTGCCGTATGCTGCCTGATGAAGTGGGGTGCTGCTCCACGTAACCACCTCTCTCTCTCTCTCTCCCTCTCTCACACACACTATATCAATTCCCCTCCCTCTGCCTCTCTCTCTCTCTCTCTCTCTCCCCCTTTCTGGCTTGCACCCTCCCTCACTCTGTCTCGCCCCCTGCCTCTCAAACACACAGACAGATGCAAACACACACACACACACTCTTTCTCTCCCTCTCTACATCGTCTGTCTCTCTACCCCCTTTCCCCCCCCTCTGTCTTGCCCCCCTTTTCTTTCTCATACAAATGCACACACGCTCGCTCTTCTCTGTCTGTCTCTCTCTAACCTTACCCCACCTCACCCCCACTCTCTATCTCTCTCTCTCTCTCTCTCTCTTTCTCTCTCTCTCTCCACTGCACTGATTAGAATTGCACAGAGGCACTCTGATCTTGCCAGTGCAGAAAGGACACCACCATCAGAGGCAAGGAACAAGCACTGAGAGCCCAAAATCACAGTCCTTTCTGCAAAGGCTGACTAGAATGTAAAAGGATGACAGGGAGTCGATCCTCTTCTGCAGGAGCGACTGCCGATTCTTCAGGCTAACATGGGATATTGAAACAAAGAGCCTCCTCGAGCTCCTGCTTATTAGCAGATGGCTTTAATTCATTTACATCTTACTTTGATGGTAGGACAAGGGGGGGCAGCATTGATTCAAGTCGGCAGAAGTCTCTAATGCACTCGTACAGGAGAGGGAGAACGGGAGAAGAGAGGAGACACACTTCAAGTCCCGTCTCTTCTCCATCTCACCGAGTCATACAGCATGACAGAGAAGAGGCAAATTCCATTACGTGCTTCCAGATGCTCGTGTCACATCAAACATTTTTAGAGCACAGCAGAGGCTACTTACAGGAAAAAGCTCGGATAAACAAGCGAGGTGATATAAAATTTAGATAGATTTGGGGTAAAAAGACGCTCACACAGAGCGCAGCTTGACTTTGAAAGAATTGCACAGGGAGTGGTAGACTCTAGCACCCACCTATGCAGAGCTGCTCACTGCGTCCATCACTGGTGTTATCTGGGTACAGCTGCAGGCAGAGCCTAATTATGCAGGCTTTCAAGTTGCTTGCAATCACCTCACACATTCCCAGACGGGTAGTCAGCCAGTCGGTGAGGCAGTCAGGGCAAGGAGAAGCAGTGCCAACAGAGGGAGGCAAAGTGAAGGGCTATTGATTGGACCTCCTCCATAATTGGCCGCCCATACCCCCGTTGCTCCGCCGCTAACGATCAGGTAAAAGGCCAAGTCGGGTCTCCGTGACCCGTCAGTCATCCACAAAGACCAGCGCTCATCATTCGTTATCAGGAAGGGAAGCTGCTGTCAGACTGGCCCTGACTGAGGAGAAAAATGATGGACGGAGGGAGAGGAGAGAGAATGAGCAGGAGACAGATAAGAGACAGAATAAGACTAATAAAAGGAGGGTGCGATGAAACATATGGGCGAGATAAGATGGTAATAGGAAGTAAGGAGGATTGAAGTGGACTAATTATGATTCACTACGAGATCCCACAACTCCTCCTCCTCCTTTACTCTCTCCTCGTGAGCCTCTTGCCAGAATCGGCTCGTACACCACAATATCGAGACAAAGACTGTTAAAAATACCAGCCACCCCATCCAATTACATCCATTCATTTGGGACTGCAACACCTCCCACAGTAGTAGGACCTAATTACTGACTGACAGTAGTATCCAATGCTCCTCCGTGGGGGGGAAGTGGGTCACTGTCTTATCCCCTGTTAAACAGGCCAAGCTGTCAAATCTATCCAAATGGCTTTCTGTACTGTTCGAGCTCTGCTAGGTCTAGACTTGGCTCCAAGGAGCACCCAGGAAGACCTATTTACAGCGGAAGAGGTAGAGGTTGTGCCTAGATAAAGCCGTGCCTCTTTATCAGAGCAGGGGAAAAGCACTAGCTCCTTGTCAACACACCCAAGCACTGGAGAAAATGAGCCGCAAAGCTGAATTAATTCAGGGAAACTGAAGGCGGACTCTTTTCCTTTGAACGTCAGAGTGTGCCTGTACACAAACCGAGCCGATGCCTCCTGTGTGCTGTTAGCTGGGCTCTCTCTACACTCCCTCTCTCTTTTTAAGCTCATTTACTCAGCGCTCTCTTAGCACACAATTGAGGTGCCCGTGATGGGCACACGACACAAACAACCCCATCCTTGAGCGTGCAGAACACCACAGAATTGCAGGGCTGCTTTTTGGCAGCCACAGAAAATCTGGTGTTCAGGGCTTCCTGAAGATGAGCTGGTCGTCCTGTTATGAGAGGGACAGTGCACAAGGAAAAGGTGGATAGAATAGAAAAATACAAAAACGGGGATAAAGTGTGAGGTTTCTCCACTTGTCTCGCAATAAAAAGATAGAGGCGAAATGAACAGTGACAGTTTAGCTTTCCATCTCTGTGCCATCCCCCTTATCTCCTCTCTCCTCGCTCGCCTGCTGATGACTTTGAAGAGTAACCTGTTTGTTCCCTTTCATTACATTTGCAGGAAAAAGGAATATGACCTCTTTATTGAGCGACACGTAGAAAAACAGCGCTGAAACCATCCTCGCAACCTCCAGAACTACTTGTGCATGATCTCAGATTAAAATCGGAGCAGCAACTGCATGACTCAGCTGAATCTGGGACACTTTCAGCATCTTCAAACATGACCTATAAATAGCACACACCTATATGTGTAGAAGAAAAAACAAACAACATATTTCCTCTTATGTAATGTAGAATAACCTCAGGTCTTATCTGTTAGGTTAGCAATTAATCCAAGAAAGCTCGGGTGTGCTGGAAGTCAAGTTACAATTAAAATCATAAATTAACAATGCGACGGAAAGCAGCATTGCTTCAGGATTGCTTTGTTTATATCTATCTCCTTAATATAACTTGAACAAATCTAAATAATTTCATAAGTGATGTTAAAAGTGGCCTGAATGAAACTGACATTAAGTCTATAAATTAAGGAATATTAAGATGAGGACGAAAGGGGACATGGTAATGATAATTGGTGTTGTTATATATTACCATTATATGTATTTAAACATATAATGTATATGTATCATTTTTTTATCATGTGGGGAACGCTGAGCTCCATTTTGTTACAAAGAGGTGATATATACCTATAAATAACTACAGTTTATCATTAGTATATTAATCAATTGGAGAGTTATCACATTTCTGTTTTATTTATCTCTGTAAATCCACATCACACACATCTGCAGCTCCTCTTAATGTGTGAAAGTAAAATTTAACATATAAGGAGAGAATAAATTAAATGCTAGATGAGAGTAGATTCCTTTAACATCTTGTACTCTCAGCATGTTGTGTGATTGGCTGGTCATACTATTACTTTTCCTCAATTAAGAGTGCAATTAAGAGCAATTAAGATTGCCTTTTTAAATGCACACATGTACAAAATAAACTGTAAAAAGTCTCGACTGACAGGAGGACGTGATGAAAGATGAAATATAATTACATATGTGGTGTACAGCAATTAAAGTACTCTCCTAATCCCAATGTCATTCCTGCATCCCTGCTTTATGCTCTTTCTGCACTTTCAGTTTAGGTGGCGCTTCACCTCGCTGTGGTCAGCAGATTGTTAATCCATGAAAGACACTGCGCATAACTAATGAAAATTTTATCTGAATAAATCTGATGACGCTTTAAAAAAAAAAAGGCAGCCGTGTGCAGACTCAGAGAGGCTGTTACACAATAATGTATGATGAAACCACCTTATGGCAGAGTATCTAATGGAGGTAGGTTTATACTGTATCAACTCAGGAGTGTTATCTAAACAAACTGAGCTGATGCCAGCTGGCTTCTCCCTCTGCACTGCCTGAAGGACACTTGATGAAGCGTACTATCAATTCAAGCTCTACTGAGGTATACAGTAACTCCTGGAGAAAAAAAAATAAGACAGTGAGGTGAATTTTGAATTAGATTTCCCATAAAGTGGAAACCTTGTGTGTAACAAATAACGACAATGATGTGCCAAACAAATGTCAGCTCGAATATCTGTGACTTACAACAAAACCCTCTCTCAAGGTGCGTTTGAATACTGAACAGCAGCTCTAAAAAAAGCTGGTTACAAATCTGATCAGTTACAATGTGTAAAAAAATAAAAAGTTAAGTTGCTGCTAGCGTTACATATAATTCCAGTCCAATAAACTCTACGGACTATCATCAATGCAGCACCGAGGGCAATTAAGAGCTTTATAAATGGTTAATGAAGAAGACTCACTTAATCCCCCAGACCCAGTTGTCATTTTGTATTACCCAACCGATAAATTACACCCCACATAGTCATATCTCGAGGGAAGAAAAATCACCCCATTCTGCATGAATTAAAAATTCTATTATCATGGAAACACAATAGGTGGTGAAGCATGTACCTGAGCTTGGCGTGGGCTGTTTCTTTTTGGACGTTTCAATGCCTGCTCCAATCAGGTTCATGATCTTTTCAATCTGTGAAAGGAGGAAAAAGATGAGAAAATGATCACTTCTAACGACTAATGAGTTATACTTCAGCAGAGAACAGTGGGGATGCTACGTTGGAATTGTTTCAGTGTGTGTCAACATTTTCCATTAATTAAAAAACAGGCATCAAACTCCTGTCTAACTCGCCTCCGCCTCACCACGGCCAAACCAATTACAAAACAGGAGCACTGACGGAGCAGCAGCAGTGCTGGGTGAGGACAGAGCACCGCTGCTGCTGCTGGGAGTATTGGGAAGGAGGCGGGCGGCTTTGCAATGATGGATCACAAGCAACCGTCCAACGTGGACAGCAATTCAATGACCAACCCACCACTCAGCGAAAACACAGCAGGGTGGGAAGGTGAATTACAATCTAGGGGCATTCGAAGCTATGGAGCCTGTTGGCAGTCCTGTGGCAAAGCCCAAACCGCAGAGATTCAGATCTGTTCCTGACTGTTTCTTAGTGAGTATGTGATTGCCCTCTCAGACCTGTATTATTTAAGCTTCACAGAATAAGGCAACAGCTTACTGGAAGGTTAAGTGAACACAATGCTGCATGCAGGAGATTACAGAGCAACTCAGAGCAGAGTTGTTTAGGGGCTTAGAGCCAAAACTGTTTATTTAAGAAGTCCCTGACTTTCCAGAAGAGCTACAGTGCATTTCCAGATTGTTTGCTTTTGTTTATTTTGCCGGATAACTGCACAGTAACTCAAGTGTTTTGGGGTTTGATGCAGTGTGTCATCAAGTGCTGTTAGAAATCGAAGTAGGACACGTAATGAATACTGTTGCCACAGTTTATTAGAGGAACTGCCTGCCGTTTTGGGCTTTCTTGCCAAGTTAGATGAACGGATCAATACCACTCTCATATCTGTCTGTTAAATATGAAGCCAGTCACCATTAGCTTAGCTTAGCACAAACTGGACACAGAGGGAAACAGCTATCGTTGTTCTGTCTGAAGGTATCAAAATCTAGCTGCCTGCACTTCTACAGCTTACTAATTAGCACTTAATATCCGAGGGTGTGTTAGACTTGCTCCTTATCCATCGTTATCTCTTATTACCCGTTATTTTAATTTGCCATTTTCCCTCCCGGGGCACGTGAACTCGTGCTCCCACTGAACCTGATACTCCCTCATGACCTCCCGCCTGCCCCGTAACATTAGCTGCAGCTGGATGATAAATGTTATCAGTATTAATTCCTTGCCTTGTCCTTCATCCTTCACAGCATCAATCCCACTTTTTTTTCATCCCATTTCCCAACGACATCATAACTGTTTTGTTTTTTTTAAAGAAACTTGACACTTTGGAATAGTATATAATGATATAGCCCACCAATGCAATGCATGAGATCAAAGACAAGACAAAAAAATATAAATTAAACAGAAAATATTTGCGATGACTGCTTTATATGTGTCACTCATTTCTTCAATCCACACAAAAACCAGAGTTTGGCTGGTTTCCTGTCAACCTCATAATCATGACAGGAAGTCTGTGTCAAGCCAAGAAACAATCACACATACAACTCCTGTGTTAAACCACAAACTGTCATTATAACACGTTTTTGTTCTCATTCAAACAAAGTATTTGACAGGCAAACGTTATTTCCTTCAGAGGTTAGTACGCCAAGTTTGACAGCAAAGTGGTAGCAATTTTCTCATCTAACTTTCAACGACAACATGAAAAACCATGGCTCCCGAAATGTTAAACTAGTTCTTTAAATACACCCGCATGCAAACTGAGTAAGGTGGGACCATTTAGAGCAGGCCTGAGACAAGTTGTTATCCCATTTCTGTTCCCTCTCATTAAACATTCAAATTGTCCGTATTTCACTGATTTCATTCAGCTCATTTTTGAAGTACCAAATGTCATACTTCATTCATATAAATATACAGTCGTATATTTATGAGTCATGATATTCCAACTCAAGTCTGGGCCTTATCATGTGCACTGCATATCTGAATAATAATGACCCATCGCTGAGTAAGTGTAAGCAATTTGTCTACACCACACTACTTGCTGACACTTCATGCTTCAAGGACAACGGGACTTCATGCACAAAACAAACCTACAAACAAAATACCATTTGATATTTTGGGGCTATTGCAGAAAAGAGCATCTTTCATGTACGTGTTTTGACAATTTAAAAACAAGGCAATTAGCAGGCTGGGGTCATCTAAACTTGTGTGTGCAAACGACTGCAAATCAGGCTGGGAGCTAAATTTAGAATCACTACAGTAGTCTATTCAAAATCAGCAATGAAGATTTTTGCAAGCCTGAAAAGCTGATTCTGCTTTCAGTAGTGACACCAGAGACACAGCCAGGCTTATTTGATGTAATATTTAGTGTTTGAAAAAGCCCTATGCACTTCGCTAGTGGCATCAACACTGTGGAAAAGCCTTGATTCATTTGGAAGTCAGGCACGTGGGACGCATGGCATATGCCTTCAGCAATACAGACCTCACATTACTGGTTGAATTAACCCAGTTACATTCTATATCACACACACACACACACACACACACACCAGGACTGCATTACATCTAAGCTTAAGTGCACCTTTATTAAAAATCTGTCACCAAAATGCTGCTTCTTAGGAAACCAACGTCATCGTGGTTAAAAATGCAGACATATTTCATAACATCATGCACATGCAGCCTCCTCTACTGTATAAATAGCTCCACGTTAGGTAGTGGGTTAGAGTAGAAATATATGTTGAGGAGAAAGTTGTTATCAAATATATCAACCACACACTCCACTGGTTCATAAGTATTTCCACCGGTCCATCCATCAGCTATACCAGGGTTGTGGGATCCTTGCACACACTCTGGACAGGTCACCAGTCAAATTACAGGGTTGATACCACCGACTATGAATATAGATGGCCAATGTGCCTCCCACTGTACAGAAGTGAAACTAAATACCTAGGATATGGGTGCCGCCATCTTGTCCTTGGAGCTAGAGTCTACACAGTCCTGACATCAAGGTCCCATCCTTACGCCCGCTTGTCTCAATCAGTAATCAATAATTAGGAACTAAAGAAGATCACCGGCCAAAGTTAAAGTCATATCTCCTCTCCACATTCCTACTCTGCGTACAATTTCAGAAAAGAAACCTACAGGTGCCTCTGTGACTACTTCACTGTGGCTGACAATTGATCAAGATGTTTCAGTGCATTTTTATAGTATCAGATAACTCATTAAAATCAAACTTCTCCCAAAAAAAACCTTGAACAAACAAGTGTGATAAGAAAGACCTGAACAGATAGAGAGAAGATGTGTGTTTTCATGTTTTAGTATGACTGAAGATGAGAGGCACGTATGATGTGTACTGCAGTCAACTATATGGGCTGTTACGCTGTCTGTCTTAATGTACAGTCATGACAGTCACCGACAGCCATTCATGCTCTCATTTGCACCTATGGGAAATTTAGAGTCACCAATAAACCCGTGAAACCGGAGCACCCAGAGGAAACCTCCATGCAGAAGTACCCCGGCTGGCTGGTGGGTTTCGAACCACAAACCTTCATTCAGTGAGGCAAACCGCAGCGCCACTGCTACGCCACATAAGTATCTTTACCCACAGAATCCATTTCAGCCTTGGTCTAGTAAATGTAAAGCTGTGTTGAGAACACGGTTAGCTTAGCATAAAGATGAAAGGTGAAACAGCTGGTCTTAAAATGAGAAAAGAAATCCAACCTCCAGCACGTATTAAGCTCATTAATCCAGACAAAGGAGTGACATAAATTGTCTCATTTAACTCGCAGGTGTTTCTATTATTTCGTCCACTCCATATGTACAATTAGGACATGGCTGAGCAATGGAAAAGCTCTCCACAAAATACAGTTCAATGTCACCACATACTTCATCCTCCAAATGAGCTTACGTTTGAGTTAAGTATTGAGTCGTCCTTATTGGACATGTATTAAAAAGGGAAAGGTCCAGTTAAGCTGACCTCCAGGCAAGCTCTCAATGGGAATTAATTTGCTTTCCAGTGAGTGTCTGGGAGCGGGATGGAAATAATCAACTTAGAAGATCTATTCACGCAGAAATGTAATTGATAGTGCAGTTATGAAGCACACAGGGGCTCTGAGTGGGCTGTGTCATTAAATCAGCGGTGCTCAACACTGAGCGATAGCACTACATCCTGAAGTGATTTACATATTAATACAGGTTGATCTGCTCCTCAGTTACTGCACACACTGCAAAATTATCCATTTTATGTCACCTTCTCATACTGACGCTATGCAGTGAAAGAAAGATCTGACAGCAAGGTGAAATCATTTTGCTTATTTCCGATCCAGGTCAAAATGTTGGAAGAATTTCGGTGATCCATTCATGGGGTTAGGATATAATGACTCATTCTTCTCAAACCCAAACCAGGTGAAAATACAAAAGGAAACATGTAAAAGTCTTTGACTTATTTGAGGAATTACAAAATCTTAAATCTAACTAACTCCAAGGGAAAAGTTAAGATGGATTGTGCACTCCACTGCTTAGAGAAGAGATCTAGTTGGGAGCTTTATATTCTTAGTTTCCTCCAGGAGCCTCATACTACCTCTTTTGAAGATCTGTTTTCATTTCATTTAAGAGATTAAGATTAGAGGGCAATCCCTCTGTGGGAAGGAGGTTTGACTCCAAGGTGCATAAACCCCTTAGAGAGACCTGTGGCAAAGAAGTGGGGTCGCTTCAGGCAGATTTGGGACACAGATTTGGTCAAGTTGTAAAACCAGAAAAGCAGAACTGACCCACATGTGTGTTCAGATTTTCCACTACAACTCAATGAAAGTCAGGTCTAATTTAAATCTTATCTTGGCTTGCGATTTTGATTGGACCCAAGAAACATAAGACAAGCAACAAAGGCTGCAACTAAGGCAATCAAAGTACAGATTGCTGACTTGAATCAATGTGGCTTCAACATGTTGACTGTGCTCATTACTTTTACTTCAACTAGTTTTATCCGGCGTCGGTCAGCCTCGACGAGTACAGGCCTTATTATACACAAACACTCATTATGTGCATCACTGCCCCTGGAAAATATACAGCATATATACATATCTGGCATTGTTCCATGAGAGAAAAGTTAGGAAACTGAAATATTAAAGTAAACCAGGAAACTGAATATTCTAAAGTAATAAGAATTAATTCGACGTTTTCCAAACTGGAGCTAGAGGCTAAAAAAGTACAAACTTAAGACATACTGATGGCACAAATAAGCAAATTGCAAATGTTTTTTATGGACTCTTATAGGGGCGAGTTGCTGTTGAAGTCAGTTTTAATCTCTGGATTTTTGTTTCGTATTTATGTACAATTTCATCTTCGGTTTCAGTAAAATAGTTATGGATTCTTTTGAAAAACCTATTTTATTTAATAGATTTTAAACAATAAACTGACCTAGCAGATTTATTGGCACAGAGACCAAAATAAAATGGTGCAACCATAATTAATGTTTTCGTTATTTCATTTTCAATGTCCTAATACCTAAATGCCCCGTTATATGAACTACGAAGAACATAACTGTAAAACATATCAATAAATTAGCAAATACAACAGAAGGATATGTAGCTGTGTCCCAAATCTGCATTTCAACCTAAATCAACACAATACATCAGTGTCTGTATTACACTCTTTTCAATCAGAATAATAGGAATGACTAAACTTTGTCGTTTTGTACTAACTGTATGGATCACGAGCTGTCAGTTGCACTATATCTGTCGAAACGTCACTGCCAATTAAACTTCACAGGAGGAAGCAAACTATTTATTTCCTGAAGTTGCCTAAGCATCTACAATTTATCAAGCTGTGAGCCGCTTCTCCATTTAATTTGTGGATTACACTCTGGGACACAAATGTGAAAAATTTGGGGAAAATTGGTATAAATACTGACATATTTGAGTAAATGCGGTTGCTTTTCTAGCTTTTAAAACCTGTAAAGTATAGAAGTGGTAACAGAGAGGATATGTGTCATTCTCTAAATGTATGTGTTTTTAGATCTTAAGATTTTACATCTTGTGATCTTTTTTTCTTGCATACCACTGCTTCTCTTCCTCCAGTCTTCTGTCTAGTAAACTGCATGCCTGCTAATAAGATAAATATAACATGAAATAATCTTAAACGATGTGCTTTTATGGAGCGAGTACAATATTGTCCCCTGAGTCGATGTCTCCGGCACATAAGTGATGGCAGCGAGCCCGAAACAGAACAGATAATGGAAATGATGGCTGGATATAATAAACTAACCAAAAAGGGCTGCCCGTCTCGCTGGGGCTGGTCTGGAAACAGGATTACCGCCTCAGTATCATTGTCAATAAAGACAGATGGACCAGCAGCTCCTCACTATACAAGACCCAGATCACATAATTCTATCCGGCAGCGCTCATGATTTGGATTGATTTTTATTTACTTGACAGCTTTGAAACCACACAGCATAAATAAAGCTACTAAGAGCGATAACAGTATAGTCATGATGGCATTCACAGTGTACTGTAAGTGTGGCGAGGCATTGGTGGAATGAGTACGTGGCTTTTTTTCATGCCTTTTAATTAATCTTTTTGTGGATAGGAATATATTTATCAATTATACAACTTTATATTTAAAATGATCACAATAAGCAAATAGACTTCAGTTATCTTTAGTCATATAATCGTAACACAGGAAAGCAGCATTCATTTAAAGCCTTTTTTTATTGATTGTTTTGTCAGTGACTCATAAATAAATGACCCACCGCTTTATAAACCACCGTATGAAAATAAATGTGTGATTCTGGCAGAGCCTCCCCTGCTGTATGACAGTATTTCACTTCATGTTACTTCATATGTGTAGATTTTACCTCGTACCTGCATCCAGCTTGTCAGGTAGAGCTGAAAATGGGACTTAATGTCAGGTGATGTCAGATTACCATAAATTAAATTCCTCTGTGTGTATTTTTTTCCACTTTGACGTAATAAGACCTATCAGCTCTGCGTGTGACTGATGGGTGAAAGCTGCGGCTGAAAGGAACAATTATTTTCATTATTGATTACTGATTACTGCCAGCACAAATTTAGGACACCCAAGGTGACGTCTTCATATGTCTTGTTTTGTCTGACCAACAGCCAAAGAGATATTACAGATAATCAATTGTCACATTAAGAAGAAAGAGCTCAAAATTCTCACAAATGACAAATTAGTTATCAAAATAATCATTTTGCTAATCAGTTCATCAACTACACATTTCAGGCGCAGAGTTTATTGTTAAAGATTTTACTTGACATTACTATATATTCATGCATACTGGTAAATACTGTTAGGCCTACACCAATCAATCAACTTTTCCAATTATCTTTTAGTGACCATCTCTTGAAAATGATGTCATATGAAATTATTTGTGAACAGCTATGTTTTAAAGGAAAATAATGTTGCCTAGACTATGTTTTTCTTTGAGAGATCACACGTGTATCTACAACATAAAACTGATTAATTATGATTAAGCGGGGCTTGTGGTCATGGTTAAATAATTTAACATTTATTACTGTGAAATGAGACGTGAACCCAAGACACCAGTGTTCGCGGAAAATGCTTCATACAACCATCTATTACTCTGCTTTTCACACTGCTAAGTTGTTTTTGTTATTTCCTTTGTGCTTCACAGAAAGATTTTTTGTGAAATAACATCACAAAAAATTGTAAAAGGTTAGTATTGAATGTAATCATGTGACCAGTTCACAAATGTGATTTACAAATGCAAAATACTGCAGTTGTAATTTATGGGTTGACTTTTTCAGAGAAGCAGATGCCATTAGACTAGATAAGAAAAGCATCGCTTTAGTCACAATGACAATGGAGAAAGCTATATTTCAGATTTTATATTAAAACAAAAATTGAAATCAATCCTTTGCTACACAACTACAACTACACATTTCAATGAAAAGCTGTGACACTAGGAAGCCGCCTGGCTCTCCATTCAAATTTCAACCATCACATCAGTGTTGTCAAACTTGCAAATAAATTTTTCAAAGCACACAATAGTTTTCGAACAGATCTCGCTCTTGCATGAATGAAATAACGACATTCAGCAGAGGGCTGAATGCAATGTGGTGTCTCGTGCGTAATACCTAGTGGGAAATTTTACGGACAATGTGGCAGGTGAAACAGGACTGTGCACCCTCCCCTTGCCCTGCCCCCACAAAACACCATCACCACTACTCTCATATTCATGTACCACTGTCTAACCAGATCTCAGGATGTGTTCACTCTGCCGTGGCGCTCTATATGAATTATAAACCAGCCTACGCATACTTTTTTAAAAAAAAAATCCCTTTTTATCGAATGGATATAGGAACAAGAAAACGCTTTTGTGAATTCTGTTTTATTTTTTATTGTGGCCAATTCCAATTCACGGATACTTAAAGGTAATTTTGGTTTATGAATCACACTAAGACTGACCGTTCAATTTTCAAAATCATTGTATTAAAATGTGCATATATCATATCGAGTAAAAAACATTACAGTAGAAAAATATGGGCATTTCCATTGGAAATCTCAATCTGCATGTTATGTAAAACCGTGGCCATTCATATATGTAGAAGCATATAAACACACATTCTGTATGAGCTTTAAAATCTTGCATGTGTAATGACCTGAGGAATACCACTGGGAAATTTACGCACACGAATGAAGCCACTCAAGCATCTTCAACATGCGCTTATGTTAACCTTCTGAGTATTGAACAGATGTCATCAATCACTTTAATCATAGATGCCGTTTCTATTATTAGCACTGCACGTAATGGTCACTTAAATGCAAGATTCTTACATAATAAGGTCATTTGTGGTATTAACCGTAATGGAAGATAAAAAATACATGAACACAGAGTGGTGACAGCATTGTGGGTGTGTCTTGCATTCAGGGATCCATTTTGGTGTCTCCTGGTTGCTGTTTCCCATTTCTGAAGATAACCAAACGTCAGCAGGAGGATGTTAAATCACTGCATGACAGCTTTAATACAGTTTAATGGGAGACACAATTACATTTGCCAATTTTTTTGATCATGACGATTGCTTTTTAAAATCAACGAGAAAACTGAGGGATGAATTTATCAGATACAGTAAAGTGAAACAGTAGCTAATCTTAGGTGGTGATTTATTATTAAACCACGAGATGAAATCATTCAATAATTTAAGATTAGTCCTTTCAAAATCACTCATATGTGACTGTCATACAGAGGTAAAGGTACTGTAGGGTTAGGGTAAAATACCCATTTCTATTCAAACGGTGGCTTCAATAGTCCATTATTCAACTTTATTATTAACTAATATTAACAAAATAATTTATTTTCATAATTATCACTCAAGAGCTCTATCTTGCAATATTACCATTTTTTTTCTAACACTGACATTTCAGTGTGCATTTTCAATATTAAAAAAGTATAATACAACCGGACATTGAGTTTAAACCTAATAAAAAGCACATATAATGCTGCATTTTCAGGACATTTTAATGAGCACGCGCTCCAAAGTGTGGATTAACTTTTTCTTTTTCTCTCTCTTTTTTTTTGAGGACATTAATCTCGCTAATTACACCGAACATGTTACTCTCCATCCACAAAGCTTTTCACGTTACTGATCAAATTTTTGATGAGTCATTTTGACCAGTTGATATGCAAGTTGTTGTTTAGCTAGCTTGCTAGGAAAACTAGTAAATTAATCTAACAGAGGTTACAACGATTAACGTGAAGTTGAAATCTAGACAATGAACTTTAACTGAACACAAAAAAAGATGAAAACTAATCATTAAAGACTGAACTTACAATTTTCATCTCTCACCGGTTGAACTTCACCATCATCAGTTGAGGACAGCAGTGAGGTTAAACTAATTCATGTTACAAAGGGAGGTCCAGGGCAAATGTTCCACAGATTATTTTAATCTATAAACCGATATAAAATGGGAACCATACTTAATTATTTAGGTTTATATTTCGGTTTCTATTTGTTTTAGCGAAGTTTAGGTGGTTTTATTCAGGTTCAGGTGTGTTTGTTGACCACCTCAGCTGGGCTGCGCCTCCCGCTTGACCACACTTGGATTGTTCCAAGTCAACTTTCAAAAATGGCGGCCAATGAGGGTAACAACACTGAGCAATTTTCCTCAAGTTTCAATTTTTTTTTTTATAAAAGAAATAGTGTGATAACACAGCATACTTAACCTAATTCCAGTCAGATGTCAGAAAAATGATTCATTAATCCAACAAATTTGACATATTGAACATGCATCCCTATTAATGTGAACCATCAGTGAGCCATTTTCACTGTCTGTATGCAGAGCTGAGAGTGACTGCGGTGTATGTCATTAAGGGCAATTGAGCATTTTCCCTTATCAAAGTGTCACTTAATTAGACTAATTACACCTCCAGAATGAGTTCCCCATAGTAATATCCCATATTCACCCCTCTTACACTGTGCCAGCACTTAAATATATACAGTCCTGGACAAATGGGCCACCTTACCATTTACTATTAGATACTTCAGAAAGCAAGCTGTGCCTGAAAAGAAATTCATTAAAAACCATGCTGTCACAATGGCTGGGTCTCCTCTTTGTTTAAGTAAGACTATAAGCAGAATAACAAGTACTCTCACTGCAACAGGAGCCCCAGAAATGCTGAGCCGTTACACAAGCTGCCAGGCATAATAACGTTTAAAATGTATATGTACCACGGAAATGTCAATGGGGTTTAAAGGTTATGCTTTATCTCATAACTTCTGCTTTTATAATAACAACATTCGAATACTAGAATGCATTTGAGTGTGCATGTGCCGACGTACATGTGTGCCCGGCCTGCCTCTGAGCCCCGTGTGTCGCCTCAGTGATTGGTGGGGGTTGATCGCTCCATGAGATACACTCACACAGAGTCAATTTTTTGCCCTCGCCACTTATACACACACGAACACACACACACACCCATATCCCCAACCCAAACAAATCCCTTGAAATCTGGATGAGAAACAGACACTCGGGAGCAGCTGCAAAACAGGATGCCCTTGAGAACAGGACACCCCACCCAACATGGCCTGAATAAACATTTCTGTCAGAGAGCAGAGGGGTGGAGCAGAGAGCAGCCACTGGACAGGGAGAGGTGACAAAGAGAGGGGTACACGAAGCCAAGTAAAAGTTCAAGATGTGCACTCTAAAGTGACATCCAACTGCCCTTTACTGTGAGGGTGAAGAAGGTAGATGCACCAGATAAACTGGAAAAGCCACACCCTGGTTATGGGACAATAACCTGTGCAGGGCTGCGGCAGAGACCACTTAAGTTAGATGCAAGTCTGATGCAGTCTGGAGAGTGATTGAAGGACAGGACCAAAAGAAACAAAACAGCCAAATAAGACAAGAAAAGTCAATAATCTTCAATTTGTTGCTGTATTTTGTAATCATTCAGTTCTAACTCAATAAAGTCTGAACTCCTGTTTTCTGTGATAGGACAGAGAACAACATAAAAAAAAAAGATAATGGATTCCCATTGCCAAATCGTTAAAGTACAGGAATTAAAAAAGCCTGCATTGTCGTGTACTTTCTTCTTTTCAATCACGTAACCACAATGATAAAGGCTTATTTCTAATCTTTACTCGCGTATGTTAACAAAGCAGGAGTGGACTGTAAACAAACAAAAAAATTAATCCTCCTGAGTGTTAAGAAAAATCATCATTTTATTTATACAGTTCAGTAATATGTTGCAAAGTTTACTGCCCTTAATTATGGTCTAAATATTATTTCAAAGCTGGCTCTACATTGCTGGGTAGGTAATTATGTTGCAGAATAATAAATAATAAAGTTCTTTTGCCAAAAACAATCAAATTATAAGATATTTACTCTGGAATATCAGAATATCAGAACATGTATTTGCAGAACGTAAAATCCTCTTCACATTTAAATTCAGTCACTGAGGACATTCAGTGTACTCAGTGCTAGCTTCTGCCCTGCAAACCAAAAAAAAGGATGTCCGGGTCAAATCACCCACAAGGCATAGGGGCAAGTGTGAGATAACAAAAACTGTGATGCATCAACACCAATACCACAGGCCTAAATTTTTAAATAAGGGTGCTACAATGAATAACTTCTTCACTGTGTGTTTTCAGATTATTACCTTCAGAATCGCAGCAGTTCTGCTTAAGAATTGCACCGTTATGCAATTCACTTGCACATAACCAAACTTTCTGTGAAACCCACGGACAGAAATGCGTAAAGTCTAAGAAGATAAATGAGAACGGCTCCTAAACTGATGGTGATTAATGTGCTTCACAACGGGGAAAATAAACACCAACAGGCTTTTCGCTGCTAGCTAGAAATCAGGTGGTTATGACAAGATGTTTCAATATGCCAAACATTACCTGAATGTCTGAAGAAGATCTTATTATTTTTTTATCATTGTGATAGGGTTTAAGCAGAAAGTGTCAGAAATGCTCCAGTCTGCTGTGGACGTTTTTAAAAAATGGCATAATTTTGCCTCTGAGCCACGCGCTATAATAATAGAGCATCAGTCATCCGCCATTGTCCCCACAGGTTCCGACTATTTAAGTGTGTTTGGAAGCTTTGGTAGGAAATGATTATTAATATCAGAGGCTTTGCGGTGCTTTAGGGTGTGCTGCATTAACGCTCCAAAGTGCTCAAAAATCACAAGTTAAGGCTTTTGGGAATAATGGAGGGGGGTGAGACAAAGGGAAGGGGGGGCGGGATTGCTCACAGTGGGCTGAAAGTAGATGGCGCAAGACGGAGCAAAGGAGCCAGAGGAGTGCAGGAGGAGACAGTGTAAGCGTGGGTCGGCCCCAGAGACATGTACTGAGTGGATGTGGAATGACAGCACAAGCCCAATTAGTCTTGGATGCCAGGGCTGCTACAGGGAGGTCGGTGCAAGTGATCAAGCCATTCATGCATTCAAGCACTCAGCCGCAGGCGCTCTACGCCAACAGCCTGGGTAAAGTTACTACAGTCTATCACTGCTTCTGCTGGACTCCTGATCGCTCTCATAATGCTGCCTCTGCTCTTACCCTCTTCCTTCCTC
>JAOXYL010000100.1:6615840-6632205 GCA_028564955.1 Terapon puta
TAATAAGGACACATTTTGTATAAGCTTACACTCTGTACAGTGTATGGAGTATTGCTAAAATTCACCTCTGTGGACCATTTTATATCCATAGCAGTGTTTACAGCGGCCTGGTCAGCAGTTGCTGAGATGCCAGGTTTTGGACAGTTGGGTGAGGTTCAGAGTTTTAAGTTGTGGCGATAAAGATTAGTTTTAATCAGGTTTAGCTGAGGGAAGAGCTGCTGGAACAGAAACAAAGAACGTGATAGAATCAGTGATTCAACGTCTTCTAATGAACAGCTTCTTTCCCTTGTAATCGGAGTAATCAAGTACTGTCCTTTCCTGTCTTATTCACATGTATTATTATTCATAATACCTAAATAGACTCACGACTTGGTTAGTCACCGTATGTCATGCTTGAAGCCTGGCTTTTGTTTCAAAACCTGGTCCACAGTGAAATATCCTTTAAGCTGTCAGATGGATTGCCATGACATTCGGTACCTTACTCTTCATCCGGTGAGGCCAAAAGGTTAAAGTTTTCCATTTTCAGTAATCAACTCAAAAACAAAAGATCAAATTCCCACGAGGCCCGGCTGTATTTGAGATCAGAGCTACTCTGACAGCAAAGAGCTGGGATGTTCAAAATGGTGTCCCTGCACTGATGTTTATTTAAGTAATAATACAGCGTTTCCTTTGGCTCCCTGCTCAGGCCTCATTTAGGTATACATGTAATTTTATAGTGGTACAGAAGTAAAGTTGTAATTTCTCTTCCGTCCAACAGTATAGTGATCATTAAAGCCCAATGACGTCACCCACTGTGGCTACAGACTTACAGTCTTATGAAAATTAAAATCAAAGATGATATCAAAGGTGTACTGTGACTAAGGCTATAATGTATGTGGCAACACCCAAGTGAGTATTTCTATTGTTCATTTTTACTTATGTTCTTCCAGGTAAAGCTTCTTTAAAGTTCAAGTCAATTAAGTCACGTGGATCTCTTAGGTGGGGCCTCATGATTATTATTATAATTATCATATCACCTGTCATAGCTGAGGGTTTTATTCACTCCTGGTTGTGGACAACTACTGAGCATTGTCATCCGGTTGGGGCGTTTTAAATTAATTCGACAGGACTTTGACTGAGCTGCTTCCTACGTATGCTGCAGGTTCTGTCACTGAAACTGCTGATCACCACAGACTGCAGCTCTGCAGCTCCACACACCCCTTACTTGGATGGGGGTCATCTTGATCTGGTTTTGATTTTCATCCTCACACATTCTGAAACACAAAAATCATAAACTACGCTGCTCTTACACCCTTTCTCTCTCTTTTTTTTCAGGGTATTCACGGACCCTATCCATTTGGACAGAGCTAGAATGACAAAGACCCCCCTCCTCCCCCACGGTGGATGATGAGCTTAACACCCTGGGAGTACAGAGGAGTCGGAGGGGGGAGGAACAGTTGTTTTATATTGACTCATGACAACCCTCTCCCCAACCTCATGGCCCGTTCCACAGAAACAGAAACTACAGTGGGGTGATGGATTACATCCGCTACAGTGAAACATCCCATCTGACATCAACACCCGGATTCGCATGTGTGAATGCTTCATTTAAGAGTGCTATAAACCCTTAAATATAGATACACACGACTATTTTTTATTTCCACCGTAAAACACGCCTAATTAAAGGGAAAGTCAACCCTAAACTATCTGCATACAGTTTGGTATCCCCATGGGCGACTGACTACTTTGTCTCCTCTGGGTTCCTACACTGGAAATGTTCGGAAAATCGGTGCAAATAATTCAGAATTAAGTGTGAGCATAGCTCGTTTTGAGGCCTTCAAAAGTGTTTAAAATAGATTTTGGGATGTATGTTTTAGGAGGGAAAATGTCTAATCTTTTATTCGCTGCACCAAACAAGTATAGATTATTTCCTGTTTTCCTCTAGAAGAAGCCTTAAACCAGTTTCACACTGTTGCTGACTGAACGATTTGGGATGTTAAACAACAAGCATGACCGGTCGTACCAGACTTTTGGTCTTAGAGAAATACCAGAGCATTCCCAATCACAGAAGACTTTACAGAAACCCACAGAACTGCTCTAGTATAACTAATATAAGATAAATCAGGATAGCAAAGGTTGGAAATATTCCCATGTTTCAGCTTGTGAGCTTTCACATTATCTGACACCTCAAACCGTTGGGATGATTACAGATCTGATATGGCACTATTTCTATTTGAATTTGGGTTTAGTCACCTTGAATGTCTGACTTTAGCCACACTCATTTAGTCTTTGAACGTTGACACTGATGCTATTTACAGGAAACAACGGTGACTCCGCATTATTCTGAAATTCTGTTTTTAGTGAGACGTTTTGAGAAATGTGCACCAATCTTCAAACTAAAGGTTTAAACAGCTTATTTATTTCAGAAAAAGACAAATAGTGTTCAAAAAGACGTAGATGTAGTATCATGCTCAGTATTTTTTGTTATTGAAAATAATTGAATTAGACTACAAGGTGCCAACAATGACTGTTGCATCACATTTATTGATTATGTTAACTAATCAAAAACCCTAAAACCATCAGTGATTTCTACTCCTAGGACACACTGAAATTTACTGTTAAGAAAGTATTACTGTCGAGTACACTAGTAAATATTCAAACATCCTCCACTTAATGGAAGAAAAGCTGGACCATCCCTGTGTAGGAACCCCGTCTGTCCCAAAGACACTAATCTGTTCTGTCATCGAGCCACGCTGTCTGCAGGTCCCCCCCGTTCAGGCTGCATGGGACGTGTGTGTGTTTTTTTTATTTAGGGTGGGTTTTTCGCTTTAAATAGATGCTGAAGCGCAAACGGATGCGAGTGACTTTGAGCAAGTGAGGTGCGAGGAAGGGTTGAAAAAGCCATCTAAATCTATTTTGCCTGACGAGTGACTGTAGCTCCTGAGTCCATGTCTACAGTATGTGTACTAGATATATAAGTGTGTGTGTGCATGTGTGTGAGATAGAGGGAGAGAGAGAGAGAGAGAGAGAGCGCTGTTATGTGTGCATGTATGTTTATGGTTTCTCTTTGGGTTTAACTGACACAAAAATGGTGTATACTACTTGGGCAAAGGATGACGTGTCTGTTCACCTCAATATTGAGAGAGCCGTACTGGGCGCGTCCCCCTAAAGTGCTGTTGGGTGATTTGGCACCTTTTTCGATGAACTGACTCACTAATTGCCCCGGTTGTTATTTATGTGCTGTTTTTTTTTTTATTCTGCACTGCAGAGGCAAAAAAAAAAAATCCCATTTACAGCCAGCAGGTGGTGCTAAAAACCAGATGGTCAACTATTACTTGACTTGAGATTTTACTTGAGGTGTGAAGAAAAAGTGAGAAGTTGGAGTTTGATTCTAGTAAAAGTGTTTGGATGTGAATGTTTATTGGTTTGCATCAGGATTGGCACTGATGCTGTGTTACTGCTATTTGCACAAAGCTGTCAACCACGTCTGATGATTAAAAGTGGTGTTTCTTTTTGTTTTTGGGTGGGTGGGGGGGCTTATTGTGGATTGTGATACCAGCATTTTCCAGAACATTTTATTAATTTGTTTTGCTTATCTGCCCTTCTCTAAAGCCACCTGTTCTTCATAACTTTAAGGTTTCCTTTCTAAGTGTCAACTGTAACGTTTTAAACATTCCCCCCCGTCTCGCCACCAGTGTGCGACCTTGAAAATGAAGACTGATTAACGATTATCTCAATCACACGTTTAGGTTTTGTTTGAATTTTTTTTTACTTCCACTTCACTCTGTTCGTGTATTTTGGGCTTAAGAATAAAATGGAAAAAATTGTAATGAAAAAATGAAACTCCGTGACACAAGGGGGTGTTTCCTGTCTTTCATGATACTCAATGAGTTCATTTCTTTATGATCAATTGTAATCATGTCTGTAAAATTCACCAGCACTGTGGTGCAGCGCCGCTTTATTTGTATTGAGTCAGTCGAGAGTCCTCCTCCCAAACAGTATACACTGTTCTGCGTTGCTTCTTTTAGTCCTGTCAGACTTGTTTTTTTTCCTGTGTGTGTGTGTATGTGTGTGTGTGCGCGAGGGTCCTTTTTATGAGCTTGCGTGTGTGTGTGTGTTGGTGTGTGAGAAAGTTGCAGACGGTGAGAAATCTGAATATTGCTGGATTCATTTAGGTTTAGTTTGTGACTATGTTTGGATTTGAGATGGGAGGCATGGTGAGTGGATGAGATGAAAGTTTACATAGTCCTAAAATAGCACATTTATCTGAAGAGAAACTGTCAAAATAAAGCTTTTTTTTCTCCTGTATCTATAATTAAGCATTTGTATGATTAAATTAACACTGAAACAATGAATATGTTGTCTTGTTTGTTTTTGTTCTTAAAGGGAACATAAGATAAACAATTATTGTTCAGTTTCACACCTCCACGCGAACGAATACTGACTTAACTCAAGTTGATGTTTTGAGCTTTTCAGTAAAATGTCCTGACAAATGTTGGATTGGCTGCTTTGAAAGTTGGTGCAGGTATTCACAGAATATAAAGTATCAATTGTAACACCTTTGTTTATCCTCTGACTTTTTTATAGTGTCACAAGTAGGGGAAAGTTTTTACTTATTTTGAAAAGATATTTCAATGTCCACTTGATGGATTTTGCATAGATACGTGCTTCCCAGAAAATTTATCCGAATGATTTTGTCATCCCCAGGAAATTTCTCCAGTGCCTCCACGAGTTTCACATATTTTACTTTGACTGAAACTACTGAATGAATTGCATTTAAGTTTGGCCCAAAAGAACAAAAAAAGACTTTCCCTTAGATGACGCATAGGCACATTTCACGCAAGTAAACTACGACAGTAAGCCAGCCAGGCTTCTTGCGTGACTTGCAGGTATGTGGTTTGTTGTGATTAGTGAAATGTGGGCATAATGACGGGAACATGACAGGCGATCATGTGATGCAAATTTGGTGAAATGGCCAAGTTCAGAAGTGGACAACTGGCCTGATAATGATTGAACAGCCCCCCCTCGTGGAGCATCTTCACGTTCAGCATGTCTGACTTTTTACGTCTCGAAATAATTTGTAAAACTTTGGTTCATTTACCTGGACTTTCAATTTAGAGGATGATGGAGACACAGTGGACTCTAGTTGGCTAAAATGCGCTGACCCATAATGCAAATAACAATCCTAACGATTTAACATCTTAAAGTTACTGTAGAGCGCATTCACACACTAGCAGTTGATGATGAGCAGATGATGTTAAAACGTCTTTGACAGATATTCAAACAAACCTTATCGATTACCATTCTGCTGCGCTGGCACGGTTGAGAAGATAAACACATACGAACCATTTCCACAGAAGCGTTAGCAGTGACAGTGTCCAAATATTCAAATTCCTCGCTTGCTTTGTTTACCGATGGGATATTGGAATCTTCCTACATTTGTACATTTCCAGAGAAAACATGTAACAAAATAAGGTGGAGTTCCTGTAATCTGAGCCGCAGGTTCCTTCGGGGCCCTTATTACTTATATCCTGTCAAATTTGATGGATCTTGCCGTTATTTTGCTTTCATTTGTCTTTTGAGTGCATTTCATTTGGGTGAAAGGGCTGTAAATGTGTATTAAGAATAATATGCGTTGGTAATAAACTCGACATCTCTTAATTTGAACTGCACTGAAATTAAGCTGGTTGATACTCGATCCATTTTACTGACATCGAGATGACTCACTCTGATATGGGATGATTCAGTAATCTAGGTCTACTGTATCTGTGTGTATGTGTGTGTGTGTGTGCGTGTGTCCTGGTGCATGCAGGTGGGGAGAATCGTGCGACAGGGTAACTGAGGACAAATATTGACTTTTGTTCCAGCGTGGATTCTCCAAGCCTCCTATCATAATCTCCGATCTCTCGCTGCACTTGAGTCAATAGGTTTGTTTTGTTAATGATGGAAGGCCGGCCGTCATCTCTGTCAAGTCAAACAGGCCTTCAGGTCAAGGCCTCAGGAGCAGGAAAGTGAAGGAATGAAAGAGGAAAAGCGGAATATAAAACACTGTACAGCACACCGGGGAGGGTTATTTGTCATCATTAACACGGAGCTGTATGTCTTTAGCAACTTTTATTAACTTTGGTGAGTTAAATGTGCAGACAAAATTACGCATGCATGGGTTAAAAAGATTTGTGCTCTAGGATCACGGGCAGGTTTAAAATTCATTCTTAAATAAAATATTGAATCAAACACTAGTTGCTGTGAGACAGTAGGGAGGAGTGCTTTAGGCAAACTGACATGTTTAGTTTAAAAATCTCTTCTTCTGATCCTTATTTGCCAAAACACAGATGAATGTTGCTGTCTTGCCCCGAGAAATGCACAAAATCAAATACCGAGTGTTTAAAAGGTGACTCTCGTAATTGTTTAATGTGGTGCATAAACTGTGTGCTGATGTCAGGCTCGGAGACAGGAAGCATCCTACATACGCCATCTGGCCGATAGAGTTCCCGCTGTCTCGGAAGTATCAATGCGATTAGATTAAGGATTTTGTTTGTCTGGGTGGGGAGTGCTGCAGGCATCATAAACTATGACCGGCGCGAGCCAAACTTTTTTGTGAAGCGATGGCTCGGAGCAATGAGAGGAGAACGAGTCATGGGATGTCACTTCTTCAAGTTAAATAAGAGAGTCAGAACCAAAACCTGTAATAAGTAGAAGCATTTTTAATAAAACTGGCCCCTTTTGGAATAATCTTGAGTGATAAACAGCACTTTAATGTTGTACCTGGTTCAGGTGACAAGCTTTTTGCACCTTTTATATTCTATAGCAGCCTGTTGGCTATACGGGGAGGTAACTTATGTTCTGATATTATGGAAAGTGTGGTCTATAAAATCTTTATCTCCAAAGGTAAATATTCACTACAGCTGCTGGGTATTAATGGTTGAATATAATTCCTATCAGTCTTTGCACAGTGGAAATATAAAGTTGCACAAGATAAACAAAACTAAAACTCAATCAAATTAATTGGTGAAAGGTTGCAAAGTGAAAAAAAAGCTCTAATAATCACTTCCTGTCCAGCACCAAACAGGAGACAGCAGCTGAAGGTTGAACACAGTCACAGCCAGACATTTCTAACAGGAGCTGGACCAAAAACTGAGCTGCAAGGAGAATTAAAATTAGTCCCGGCCTTGTCAGATGGACGCAAACGTGACAGTAATTGATAATGTTGTTCTGTCACTCCTGGATGTAAAATGAATGAACTGCTTTACACTGTACATGGGTGATAACATCATATTTATTTATATCATAATATAACAAATGTTGTGCATGTTTGGCATTGAGCTGCATGTGCTAATTTTTTATGGCTTTAAGGGGTTAAGCCTGTAGTCATCCTAGAAATAAAATCTCTATATCAACTACCTATATGTTGTGTTTATTATTTACTTATTGTCTTTCCAGTTTCTGTTCCAACTAAGGAACAAAAGAATCTCCATTGATATTTTCCAGAGGGAATTATTTTGTGCAATCTACCTCGTACGAGGACGCCATTCACCTGCAGATGCAGTTAAACCTGAATATGCAACTTTTTGACCCGAGGCGTCCCTCCCTTCTTCTTCATCAAGTGTTGGTGAACACAGTTGAAGTTTGCTGGGTAGACAAAGTTATTGCATTGCTATCTGGTGTGGATTTCTGCTTTTATGTCCATTTAAACAGCTCTAGTTTTGACTGCAGAGTTTCTTAAGTTGAAAAATAACTTAACCTTCAGTACCAGGTGTCTCGCCCTGTTTGTCATCTGTTTTACTCTATCAAGAGTAAAATCTCCAGGCTGATGAGGCCGCAGGTCAAAAGTACAAGAGCGATATCTGCCATCAGTGCTTGTGGCATGATGATCTGATGATCTGGCAACACAACAGAAAAGTCTGTGTCTTTTGGACGTGTCTATTCCTGCGTACAACAGTGTGACACCAACATCCATCTGGCTGCTTCAGTTGTTCTAAATTAGTTTTGCTGGCAGTGCATTCTTTAGTTGGTGATGTGCCAAAACACATTATTTAAAAGTCTGTCGGCTGCTTATGAAAATGTAAAAAAATTTTTTAATAAAAGCGAACAAAGGTGATGACGAATGAAAAGAGCTACTTTGCTATCTTTCAACAACAAAAGTGACAAAAGGTTTGTCAGTTTCACCACACTGCTCATCATCTAAGGTGGAAAAATATCAACCATTCTGGTATTGTGAAACTGAAAAAAGCTCTGACAGCTCTGGCACTGTCAAACACATAGGTGCAGCCAAACAAACAAACCCGATGCATTTTCTTCAGCAGCAGAGGGTCTTTGGTGTTGCACCAACACATCCATAAACAGAATGTAGTAGTAGATTTAGATGAAGTAGATTTAAATAAAAAGCTCCAATACTTCACAGCCTTCTTTGCGTGTTCCTGTCCTGAAAAGATTCAAGAGATTTGGGTGTTTTCAAACAAGAAATTATCTTATATTTGTTATCTTCCTGCCCATCTTCATATCTTCTGTCTCTAGCACTTTCAATTCTTGTAATTATTTACTTTCTTAAGAAAAATGTGTATTGCTCATTGCTCACCAACAACATTACAACTGTGCAGGAGTTTGCACACAGTTTTTGACAAATGACATAAAGCACCGCTCATTACACCACACAGCAGCTACCTGTTAGAGCTGAACAAGAAAAGCTGTCCTGCTCTTCTTTTGCTTCACCGACTGATCATTTAGCTTGCAAAACAAAGCCGAAGACTGACAAATATCAGCATCACTAATCTATAATTATATTCTAACTCACTGTTGGAGTTGGTATTTGATTAGTCTGTCATCCATACATTTCACTCATCATGCACATCCCCTCCATTACATAACACTCAATACCATTGTTTGACCTCACATGTGTGGCTTTTTGCACATTCTGCAAGACCGGGCATGCCCCTGCGACGCTAACTGTTTTTTACGGGCAGGGTAATGCTTTGGCAAGCTGCCTAGGCTGTTGAAACTGATCTTCGGGAAGTGGATCTACATTTGTCTCCATAAGGATTAACATTACAGTTACACCAAGGAACATGGCTCTCTTTATTCCAGGGGAAGTCATTCAGGTGGGCTCGGTTGGAAGAGCTGTCACAGGGGATATCCCAACTTGTGTTCTGGCAACATGACACTCAGTCACTCAGCGAAGCTCTAAATTTACTGGTGTTTGTTGACTTTACTAAGACAACTCAGGTGGGTCACTGACACCTGTTTACAATGAGTACACCTGCACAATCATTACTCATTTCATTACTCCTCACAGTGGACCAATTGTGCCTTCATACTTAACATCCAGTCTGTTGCTTTTTGTAGTTCACTCTCTTTCAACCATGAGAAAGTTGTTTCAGAGCCAAGAAAAAGGCCAAACACTATTTGAAGGAACTGCCATGCAAATTTTGTTAGTGAACTGGAATGCAGGTGAAGCCAAAAGCAAACAGTTTCTTCTTCAGGAAAATCTGTAATTATTTCTTTTTATACGAGGAAGCTATGAATTAAAACCTCACACTCAGTGTTAATTATGAAGGTGGTGACAGTCTACTATGTGTAAATTTGTGTGTGTGCTCTCACCCTGCAAATTATTGTCAGTTCACTCTCCTGCTGCAAGTCAAAAAGAAACACACAATTTCATGCTGAATTGTCCGATGAAAGGAGGTTGTCATGGCTCATGGTTTGATTTGGTGTGTCTACAAACACTTGGCTGGTGAGCCGTCTTGACGCAGTTTGTGCACACCCTCCCTGTATCTCACAATTAGTCCATTCAGACTCTGTGGCTAACCATATCAAACTTACAGCCAATGCATTGGAAGTGAAAGAATAGAAAATATGTCCTGGACCTGAAAAAGAAAAAGAAACTTTTGGATTCAGTGGTTGCTATCAGAAGACCGGCCATTTAGTGACTTACTCTGTGAATTAAAAGCAAGATTAGAGGGTAAAGATTAGATATGAAGCAGTCTAAAAGTACTTTTATTGTTGAGGGCTACCTCTGTTTAGCTTTTATTTGAAAGCCTTTCCACAAACACCTGTTATTTCTGTGCCTCTGACAGAGACACATTGTTCAAACCGGCTTAAATTACGCAGAGCACCCTCCTAAAGGAAGCAGATTTTCATAATAATGCATCACTTTGCAGTTAGCAAACATAATTACACAGACAGTTTTTTGTGGTATTTCTTGTGGTATTTGTGGTTCACAAGATTCACAGTCTTTGAATTTAGGCAAATAACTATTTTTGGGAAGTGAGATGTGGCATTGACGACAGTTTCTTTGTCCATATAAAAGTCAGTGTCCTGAAGCACTGTGCAGCGATAGAAATCTCAAAATGTGGTTGTCTGTGGCTATTATTGTTTGTCATGAAATCACCCATGCAACTGGCAAGATGTGTTTGCACTGCTGGGAAACCAGTGTAAATGAGGCATAAACTTCATTGTTCAAGGGTATCATGTTGTGCTCTGCCACTTCATGTCACGCTATACATTTAGATGACCTGAAACCTGAAGTGTACAGAAAACAAATTTCATTCCTGAATACAAGGAAGATTTTAATCAATCGATGCAGAAGTGCAAAGTGTGTTCACAGCACACCCAAATAAAGAAAGCAACCTGAGATGTTTGTAGGTATATTCATATATACCACTGTGTCTGTCTTGAACCAGCAATACTACTGTTATGAATTATTGCACAGGAAGTAGTTTACTCCTTGATGTATTAATAAAAGAAAGTTTCAGTGTCCTCACTTTCATAAAAACTGCGCAAACTCCACCTAAAGACTGTGCCATGTGGTTAAATGCTCTGCAACAGGTAAGCTATGAGTGGGCCTTGAATTGATGAGTTGTCACTTAATTCACAAACATACAGTTGATCAAACTCCATCAAATCATTACATTTTTGCTTTCAGCTTTACCTTTTGACTCACACCCCCACTTTCCCCCACTTGTGAACAAGACCTCAAGATACTTGAACTCCTCCACTGGAAGCAGGATCTCTCCACCCACCCAGGGAGGGCACGCCATGCTTTTCTGGTCAGGAACCATGGCCTTGGATTTAGAGGTGCTGACTCTCATTCCAGATGCTTCATGCTCAGCTGCAAACTGCTCCAGTACATGTTGAAGGTCCTGGTTTGAAGAATCCAACAGGACAACATCATCCGCAAAAGGCTGAAGATGAAATCCTGTGGTTCGCAAACTGGACTCACCTCTAGCCCCTGGCCATGCCTAGAAATCCTGTCCATAAAAAAGTTTGAACAGAACAGGTGACAAAGGGCAGCCCTGCCAGTCCAACATGCACTGGGAACAGGTTTGGCTTACTGACCTCAATGCGAACCAAGTTCCTGCTCCGGTCATACAGAGACCAAACAGCCTTTAGCAAAGGGCCCTGGACCCCATATTTGTGGAACACCCCCTACAGAATACCACAAGGGACATGGTTGGATGCCTTCTCCAGATCCAAAAAGCACATGTGGACTGGTTGGGAAAACTCCTATAAACCCTCCAGCAACCTATGGAGGGTACAGAGCTGGTCCAGTGTTCCAGTACCAGGACAAAAACGGCACTATTCCTCCTGAATCCGAGGTTTGACTATTCTCCTCTTCAGTACCCTGGCATAGACCTTCCTTGGAAGGATGAGAAGTGTGATCCCCCTGTAGTTAGAACACAGTCTCCAGTCCCCCTTTTTTTAAAAAAAGGGACCATCACTCCGGTTTGTCACTCCATAGGCACTGTCCCCGCAATACTGTAGAGGCGTACCAGCCAAGAAAGGCCTTTAACATTTGCCCATATTGCCAAATGGGCCACCTGGCTCTGGTCCATAGGCTCAGTCAGCAGTGTGTTACCCCATTCTGCAAAAGACAGTGATCTGAATCTTTGGGATTATACTCTAAATGAGTTTTTTGGTGTTGTACTGGATTCGAAAATGACAGGACTCTGTCTGTTTAAATGATCATGAAGTGGGTATTTTCATAGAACAAACAAAATGAATAAAACTGTTCACTTTGCCAGAGGTGTAAAGTACCTATATACATTTATTCAAGCATTAAGGGTTTTTCAGGGACTTGCTCTTCAGTAATTCATTATCACGTTATTTCACTTCTCTAATATTATTTCAGGGTGTTGGCTCATGTTAATGTTTACTCTGAAGATATGATATAGAAATTATAAGCTTATGCCGTGCAATGCATTATTGTAAAGTACCCAGCAGCATGAAAAGCAGTTAAATTTATCTCCACCTCCAACAACTACAGTATTAAAGGGCTGACACACCCACACAGGTTTCCTCTGGCTGACTAGACGACAGCTCAGCACCTCAGGGCCTGTAGGTCTCCATAAAGAGCAGTATTTAGTGTTAGAGTGCTTTCATTTGGAGGCATTGATAGGTATGATAACAATTATGATCCCATAAACTAATATATATGATAGTATAATACTATGAACAATGTTAACTTTTGCTTTTGATGCTTAAAATACATTTAGCCGATGATAATAAATCTATATTCAGGACATTTGATTGTAAATCAGTGTGTTACATTAGTGTACTGCAACTTTTATTTAAAGGATAAGTACAATACAACAATAAAGGTACTGTGCATTGAAAGTTATTGGTCCCTATAACTGTTCCTCCAATATCTTCACGCATTTTCATCCATTAAAACACAATTAACTTAAGTTAGACAAAACAAGCACTTTACTTTTGAATACAAAATGTTCTCTTTTTGTCAATGTCCCTCAGCATGAACACTTTGGTAGTGAAAAAAGAAAGGGGGAAAAACAGAACGATAATAGTCTGTACTGCCATTTTTTCAGCAAGAAAATGTGAATATATCTCTCAACTATGAGTTCATATAAAGGTGAAGAACTCTTTTGATATTGTTTCTGATCAAATGTTATAGTATATTCAGTACTGGCTGAGTAAGGCTTTTCAGCGCCGAATAACTGTGGGTCACCTGAATCTGGCTCTGTGAATCTAAGTGCCTCAGAGAAATATAAGCAAGCAGGAGGAGAAAGTCCTCAAACTCCAGAAAGTGAAGATTTAAATTTGGGCAGAAGGTCTTGCATTTAAAATCCTGCTTAAGTAATATGGCAAAGTCTGTAATAAAATATCAGTAAAACTTTAATCTGACAATAATGAATAGCTAAAATGTTAGATAAATGAAGTGAAGTAAAAAGTGAAGCATTTCCCTCTAAAATGTTGATACATAAAAGTAAAAACAGCATGAAATACTCAAGTGAAGTGCTTGTACTTACATACAATACTTAAACTGAACAGGTTCCAGGAATTGGAAAACTTTTTTTTTTCTTTTCAAAGCTATACACTATATTCTTTAATCTCTTATCGCTTTGAATTGTCTGTCACCTAAGCACTGAGGTCAACTGGTAGTGTTTGAAGAAGTCTGAACTAATCTGCAAGACACTGGTTCTTCAGACACACACACACACACACACAAACACACACACAAGCACACACACACACACACACACACACTCAGAGGGTCCTGGTTTGAAGAATCCAACAGGACAACATCATCCGCAAAAGGCTGAAGATGAAATCCTGTGGTTCGCAAACTGGACTCACCTCTAGCCCCTGGCCATGCCTAGAAATCCTGTCCATAAAAAAGTTTGAACAGAACAGGTGACAAAGGGCAGCCCTGCCAGTCCAACATGCACTGGGAACAGGTTTGGCTTACTGACCTCAATGCGAACCAAGTTCCTGCTCCGGTCATACAGAGACCAAACAGCCTTTAGCAAAGGGCCCTGGACCCCATATTTGTGGAACACCCCCTACAGAATACCACAAGGGACATGGTTGGATGCCTTCTCCAGATCCAAAAAGCACATGTGGACTGGTTGGGAAAACTCCTATAAACCCTCCAGCAACCTATGGAGGGTACAGAGCTGGTCCAGTGTTCCAGTACCAGGACAAAAACGGCACTATTCCTCCTGAATCCGAGGTTTGACTATTCTCCTCTTCAGTACCCTGGCATAGACCTTCCTTGGAAGGATGAGAAGTGTGATCCCCCTGTAGTTAGAACACAGTCTCCAGTCCCCCTTTTTTTAAAAAAAGGGACCATCACTCCGGTTTGTCACTCCATAGGCACTGTCCCCGCAATACTGTAGAGGCGTACCAGCCAAGAAAGGCCTTTAACATTTGCCCATATTGCCAAATGGGCCACCTGGCTCTGGTCCATAGGCTCAGTCAGCAGTGTGTTACCCCATTCTGCAAAAGACAGTGATCTGAATCTTTGGGATTATACTCTAAATGAGTTTTTTGGTGTTGTACTGGATTCGAAAATGACAGGACTCTGTCTGTTTAAATGATCATGAAGTGGGTATTTTCATAGAACAAACAAAATGAATAAAACTGTTCACTTTGCCAGAGGTGTAAAGTACCTATATACATTTATTCAAGCATTAAGGGTTTTTCAGGGACTTGCTCTTCAGTAATTCATTATCACGTTATTTCACTTCTCTAATATTATTTCAGGGTGTTGGCTCATGTTAATGTTTACTCTGAAGATATGATATAGAAATTATAAGCTTATGCCGTGCAATGCATTATTGTAAAGTACCCAGCAGCATGAAAAGCAGTTAAATTTATCTCCACCTCCAACAACTACAGTATTAAAGGGCTGACACACCCACACAGGTTTCCTCTGGCTGACTAGACGACAGCTCAGCACCTCAGGGCCTGTAGGTCTCCATAAAGAGCAGTATTTAGTGTTAGAGTGCTTTCATTTGGAGGCATTGATAGGTATGATAACAATTATGATCCCATAAACTAATATATATGATAGTATAATACTATGAACAATGTTAACTTTTGCTTTTGATGCTTAAAATACATTTAGCCGATGATAATAAATCTATATTCAGGACATTTGATTGTAAATCAGTGTGTTACATTAGTGTACTGCAACTTTTATTTAAAGGATAAGTACAATACAACAATAAAGGTACTGTGCATTGAAAGTTATTGGTCCCTATAACTGTTCCTCCAATATCTTCACGCATTTTCATCCATTAAAACACAATTAACTTAAGTTAGACAAAACAAGCACTTTACTTTTGAATACAAAATGTTCTCTTTTTGTCAATGTCCCTCAGCATGAACACTTTGGTAGTGAAAAAAGAAAGGGGGAAAAACAGAACGATAATAGTCTGTACTGCCATTTTTTCAGCAAGAAAATGTGAATATATCTCTCAACTATGAGTTCATATAAAGGTGAAGAACTCTTTTGATATTGTTTCTGATCAAATGTTATAGTATATTCAGTACTGGCTGAGTAAGGCTTTTCAGCGCCGAATAACTGTGGGTCACCTGAATCTGGCTCTGTGAATCTAAGTGCCTCAGAGAAATATAAGCAAGCAGGAGGAGAAAGTCCTCAAACTCCAGAAAGTGAAGATTTAAATTTGGGCAGAAGGTCTTGCATTTAAAATCCTGCTTAAGTAATATGGCAAAGTCTGTAATAAAATATCAGTAAAACTTTAATCTGACAATAATGAATAGCTAAAATGTTAGATAAATGAAGTGAAGTAAAAAGTGAAGCATTTCCCTCTAAAATGTTGATACATAAAAGTAAAAACAGCATGAAATACTCAAGTGAAGTGCTTGTACTTACATACAATACTTAAACTGAACAGGTTCCAGGAATTGGAAAACTTTTTTTTTTCTTTTCAAAGCTATACACTATATTCTTTAATCTCTTATCGCTTTGAATTGTCTGTCACCTAAGCACTGAGGTCAACTGGTAGTGTTTGAAGAAGTCTGAACTAATCTGCAAGACACTGGTTCTTCAGACACACACACACACACACACAAACACACACACAAGCACACACACACACACACACACACACTCAGAGGGTTGTGTGCATAAGTAAACACGACTGCCCTATAAATATAAATTGCAGTCAATGGTGCTTGAATTCCTTCGCACTCACTCACCCAGTCACTTGCCCTCGCTCCTTCTCACTTTGTACACACCCCCAGCAGGTGCTTTCACTTGAGGTTTAGTTTGCAGTTGTGCTTTAGGCTCTGACTTTCAGGTTAAGTGTAATTGTACCAAAAGAGCCTGGAAGCGTCCGAGGCCTCGGGGCTGGGGAGTCAGAAACAGATTGAAGGGTGCCGGCTGCACCGCTGTCCTCAGGTAGCGCCGGGCCGTCCCGTCCCGTCTGAGCTGAGCCAGTCCATCCTTCATCCTCAACGGAACCAGAGCAGCGCCGCAGCTGCTGCCGTCCACTCAAGTCTTCCCCATCAGAGCATCTTTGCCTCGGTAAGAAGACACCAATCTTACACAATTTCCCATTCATGTGATATGCATACAATAGATACAGGTTTTATTTGGAAGTTCAAAATGATACTTTTAATAGTTAC
>JAOXYL010000100.1:6678069-6704674 GCA_028564955.1 Terapon puta
ACTAACCCGGCGTCGAAATCTAAATATATCTTCACCATCTCCCGCTCCATCAATGTAAAACTTAAGATTATCGATTGTTATTAATATCACAGTAACACACCTGGACGTATTTTATTGTTAAAGTATTCAGTATTGCGTATATTTGACTGTAAAGTGGGGAAGTGTCCGCCGCCGGGATGTTCACGAACGACTGCCATTTTTTCCCGCGGCCTGCTTTCCGCAATGTGACATATAAATGTGTTTAAACGGTTTAAAACGAACCTCAGTGTGTGTTTTTTGTTAATGTAATAAAGCTGGCGCGTTTCCTGCTGCTGTGAGCTTAAATTAGCATCTTTAGCTTGGCTGTATGCGTCTCTCACTTACATGTGTGTTTGTGTGTGTGCTGTCTGTGTCATTTTCCTCACAGATGCTGATGCCCAAGAAGAACCGCATTGCTATCTACGAGCTCCTCTTCAAGGAGGGAGTCATGGTGGCCAAGAAAGACGTCCACCTGGCCAGGCATCCCGAGCTTGCTGACAAGAACGTGCCCAACCTTCATGTGATGAAAGCGATGCAGGTGAGAGACACTTTTACATCCTAATGTTCCTTAAAACCTACAGACCGGAGGTGGTCTGCCTCCTGTCGAGTCCCGCTGATGTCAGGGCGGATTGAGATGACACAAGAGAGATCCCAGTCTGATTTTTATCTGCTCATGTGTATCTCAGATGTTACAAGTTCATAAAGGTGTGTACATTTCACATCACATGGGCCACTGTCATGTTTAGACCCACATCAGAGACTGATTTTTTTTTAATCATAGGGTGCCCTCGGTCTAGACAGACAGGTCACATTAGGTCACCTTAGATTCATCATGAGAGGCACTGGTCGATGTAATGTAGCATTACATGTCCTTAAAACATAAAACGTGGATGAATTCTGTTTTTCGTGAAGCTGCTTCACATCCCAATAACGCCACAGATCATAATCAAACGTTTGGCTCTATTCCTCCTCCTCTTTCATTATAATCTGTTCAGGAACTCACTGCACATCAACGTACAAGTGAAACTGTAAAACTTCACGTTAGCTTGGATGTCTTTTATCCCCCTGGTCATGTGAGGTCAGCTCAGGACGTTGATCAGTTCACACAGGAATCTGATCTCGGCCACATGTGAGAGAGAATGTGAATGAACAAATCAGATGTGAGCTGTAATTCAGACAGAGTCTTAAAGTCTCAGACGTTTTGTCTGTGATGATTAAGCAGGTTAAGTACGAGTATTTACCGATCATTGTACTGAGAAGCAGCAGGTCAAGTTCAGTAAATGTCACCTACCTGTAACAGATATAAACAAAAGACCATTTGAAATTTAATAGTTATATCTTGTGCTTTAAATGTTTTATATTGTATAATATTTCAGGCTTAGATCCTTCTGTTCTGCCTTATTTGGGTGTTACTACGGTAAAATGCACAGCAGAATTACGTTTTTGTCCTCTAATTAAGTCATTCCCAGACTGGATGTAGTTATTGGCGCAAGTTCAGTTCACAGGGGAAACATCAGTTTAACTGAAAGATTAAACAAGTGATGTTTGATAGATGCTCTGTTACGAAGGCAGCAGCTTCTTCAAAGACTCTTCTGACCATCTGGATGAAAAATGGGTCATTTCCCAGGTCAAAACCCTGTATCAGAAATGTGTTAAAATCTCTTGACGTGCAGCAAACAGAATATTTATTTTATCCAGATGGTTGGAAGACTGTGAGGATTTTAAAAGCACCGTCTGACCAGCTGTAAGTGTTTTTTTTAAAACATGTTTTTTGGGTTAATTATCCTTCAGAGAAACTGTTAGTTGCCTCTGTGACACAGATGTAGTACGCAAGGCTCAAACGTGTGGTGAAGGTGTTGAGGTTTCACTGACGGCCCGCACTTTGACAGATGTGGAGCTGGAACTCATGTTGAAGTTAATTTTGTGACGTACAGATGCAGGAGAGTAAAACATGTAAAGCCACAAATCTAAAAATTTTTTGACAGAAGGGAAGTAGGTGTTCCTCATCGGTTTGGATAAAGTTGAACTTGTTTATCACCTGAACAAAAGAGCCCAAAGAACCCTAGAGGAGCAGTGGGGAATATAAAATCTTGACTTATTTAGTTAAAAACTCAGTTAGTAGAGCAGTTAGTGTGCCTTCGTTGTGTCTGTGTGAAAAGTACATGATGTGTTTGCTTTTCTTCCAGTCCCTGAAGTCCTGTGGCTACGTCAAGGAGCAATTCGCCTGGCGTCATTTCTACTGGTACCTCACCAACGAGGGGATCCAGTACCTGAGAGACTTCCTCCACCTCCCCCCTGAGATCGTGCCCGCCACCCTCCGCCGCCAGACCCGCCCTGAGACCGCAAGGCCCAGGCCCAAGGGTAAGTTCATGGACGTGCAGGAAGTGTGGTTCAAGTCGAATGTTTGTTCTTTGTTCTTGGAATTAACTCTCTTTCTCTAAAGCCACGTTACTGGCAGCGATTACGGCTGTTGCTGCTTAAAGCCAATTATCAGCCAATGCCACAAAAACACAGAAGTATTAGCAAGTTTGTAGTTTTCAGTCATTGTCTGACGTAAACCCGCCGAGTGGGCACATTCCAGAGAGATTAACGTCACGAAGTCAAAGGACGGCAGCCACGGCTCAGAGTTCAAAGACCGATCGTTGATCGTTTCCAGTCGTGTGTTTGCTTGATGACCTGCGGCTGATTCATTTTAAATAATTATCAACATGCAAAGCCACCATGAAATAATTTCTTCTGATTTATGAAGGGCTGCAGATTATAATCTCTTATCTCTGTGCATCATGTTCGATCTTATCCGGTAAATTACATGATGAGGAAATTAATATGCTGTCAGACTGACTGTCATTTAGTCTGTGACGGACGTTATAATCAACCTGTGTTTGGTTTATTCAAGTTGACTTATTGATCATGCAGCCAGCTCTTAAAACTGAGACGTGGTCCTGTCGTGTCTTTCACTCTCAGAACAGCTGATGCTTGATGTGATTTATTTAACATATAGGAAATATTAAGTGGTTCCCAGAGCCCAGAATGCTGTGCCTATAAAACGTATGCACTGATGAGACTTTGACAAATCCTAAAATGGCAACTGTTAGGCCATTCATGAATTTATTTTTAATAAACCAATATTTAGAAAGCCTCCTGTCATCAGAACAAGAAGCAAATTAATTTAAACTTGTTTTTGTGGACCAATTAACGCCAGATGGCATCTCGTCGTTGACGGACATGTCTACACAACAAAAAGCATCACAATACATTATGTCCTGGACGCGGCACATTAGTGGTTACATAAAGCTCTCAGACTTTGTTTACAAGCAGCCCTGTGGCATCATCGATCCTCTGCTGCTGATGTGAAGGCACTCGCGGCTGGGCGCGGTCCGCCTCACAGTCTACAGGAATTAAATTCATTTTCAGATACGCAGATCAAATTATTCTCAGCTGTTTTAATCAGTTTCTTTTGTAGCTCGCTCTTAACGATTAGCCATTATCACGTAGAGATGTCAGTAAAACAGACCAGATGTGGACTGTTTCAGTCTCACGGCACTCAGCTTTTGCTCTGTTTTCAAACAGAACAACTCTCACTTTTAAGAAGTCTGAATATTTTTTCCTTCAGTGCAAATAAGTCATTGTGGGCCTGAGCTGAATATTACGTTTGTTTCTGCAGGAATGGAAGGAGAAAGGCCCGCCCGCCTCAACCGCGGCGAGGCTGACAGAGATGCCTACAGGCGGTCTGCTGCACCTCGTAAGTATACCGCTGATATTACATGTTGATCATGAACTGAGCCGCTTCTGTGCTCAGCTTGAAGTGAGATTGGTAGAAACGGTGACTTTGGCTCCGTTGGACCAATTTTAAAGATTTTTTTAAAATAAAATTTTCAGAATGACATTTTTTGATCTTCTGGTTGTCATCTTCTGAAAAAACGAAACTGTTTATATGAGATGATTCATTTAGTGTTTTAGTGGCTAATCTATATTATGAAATACATTTGCTAACTTGAACTCATTTCTCCATCAGCTGGTGCTGACAAGAAAGCAGAGGCCGGTGCTGGAGCTGCCACAGAGTTCCAGTTCGTAAGTATTTCTGCCATATTTTCCCAGTCAACTTTATTCTTCTGATATTTCACTTGGAATATTCTATCTATTTTCAAGAAGAGAACACATTTTTGGTCCCGAATCACTTTTCTTTTGTTTGTTATGGCAAAATGAGGAATGCTTTCTGCAGCAATTATCCAGCATCCCTCCCTGAAGCTGCCGTTAGCTTGTGGGTTGTGCGGTTTTTCAGTGGGTTTGATGAAGAATGCCAGCGAGTTAAATTTAGTTTGCGTAGAGCTGCGACTATAAAACTTAATTCTTTTGTTGAACTTGGGCTGTTGTTGACTAAAATTTTTTTTTTCCGTTCCCTTGCAGAGAGGTGGCTTCGGACGCGGCAGAGGACAGCAGCCTCAGTAAAATTAACTCGCTCTTTCTGTACAATAAAGAATCAAAACACAACTCGTCCGTCTCTGAATCGTTTGTGTCGACGGGGATTGCGGGTTGAAAGATTTTAAAATGTGAACAAACGTTCTGGGATGTTTTCATGACGAGCAGAAGGACGATAGTTTAGATTTTTGGGAGAGCACAAGTGAAGATGACGGTGAACAGATAGGTGGAGATGATAACAAAAGTGGATAAAAACTACATGTGTGTAAAATGGGCAGACAGAATAATAGATGTATAGCAAATGTAGTCAGTCCTTTTTAGTTGTGGACAAGAAGGAGGATGGTTTGACAAGATCAGCTGGAGGCCACTTTAAGACCACACACACCCTCGGTACACACAGCTATCATCAGTTACACCTGACTCAGGAGTGTACACATGTAAAGTGTCATCATCCTGTCTGTTCTGGTCTACATACCAGTAAAATACAGTCGTTACTGTTTTATTGGTACATAGATTTGGCGATCTTTCATTTCTATCGAATCATTGTAAAGCAGGAAAACTGAGAGCACCTGTGAAGATTTACAAAGATGATCTCTGTAGGAAATGTCAAAAATTAATAAAGTACAGCTTTTGCCTGAGGGGGCAGTATAATTTCTGATTTTTAGGTACTGTTAATCCCACAATGTGGTTCACAAAGGTGCTGTGTCCCAAATCCATACTTTATTTCATACCCACTGTACTCTGCACACTAATCCAGATATTCTGTTCACTGTCTGAGAAAAGGAATAAACATCCTGAACTGTTTGTAACTAACATGAAATGATTGAAACATCAAATAAACCACATTAGACTTTAACTGCCAATTAAACTTCGCAAAGAGGAAGCTAAAATGTTTTTTTCCAAAAAATGTTTTTTAGTTGTTTTCTGGAGCCGACCCACCTCCGTCCACAATTCACAGAAATATTTTCCAGCTGTGAGCAGCTCCTTCTCTCTGAGAGCAGTTTACAGCAGCAGCACACTGAGACGTCAACGCTTTTTAGTGTGAAGTACTTTTTATTTTTACTTTTCGAAAGTGAAGACACTATATTTATATACATATTTATATATTTAAATGCTGTGACTAGAACTGAGGCATCTACACAAAGATCTTTGAATGCTTTTTTTTAATTTTCACTTTTTCTGTTTGTCACGTTTCTTTGCAGTGGCACTATGACAGCACACATTGAGTAATTTAACTTAATGAATAAATGAAATAATAAAAAAAACATAACTGAAGAAATGTGCTAAATATATAGTACAACATGGGAGATGATCTATTCTTCAATGGGTCTATGTTCTCTGGTATAACACATATTAACCTCCCTGTTGTGTTTGTGCAAAATAACTGTACCCTGGGAACATAAGACCTCAGGAACAGCAGCTTTTATCATGTTCTTTATGTGCCACATAAATCAGGTACGGTAATGACTTAATAAAACTCCAGTATATAGTCTGTGATGGAACAGCAATAGAAGTTACAACACTCACTGCTGATTTATAAAACTTGGTGCATAAATAAGAAATCCCAGTTGAATCAGCGTAGTGGACAAATATACTGTGAATAATAATCTTCAAATCGACCCTCTTATCTACAGTCTAGTGTAGTATTAGTGCAGGCACGAACGATAAAAAGTCATGAACACAAAGACACTGGCCTGAATGTGAAATACTGGTGTTTTATTTGTTGGCACATTTATATTACAATCTTCAGTCTTCTCGCACTGGTTTTATTCCACAGTCCCAAATGACAAAAGAGAGGAAAAGAAAGTTCCAGTGACACATGCACCTTGGAGAACAAACAGTCGATGTGTATGTAACTTCAAGGCTGAGGTCAACGTCTAGAAGTGCACGCGTGTTTAGTTTTTTATTCAATTTGAAATCATTTGGGGTGACTTTTTATTTAAATGATCAACTTTTACAATTATCTCATAACTGTTACAATCCTCGGCTGCAAAGTGATGTGCTTTTAGAAATTCTGCTTTGGCCACAAGATGGGGCGATACATGTTTAAACCATCACCTTTGGTAAATTAAAGGAAGTGACTTCATCTGTAACTCAATAATTTATCCTTGTTTTTTTTTTTTTTTTTTAATATACACAGAAGTTCAGAAGCTTCAATGTCACATACAAAACTAGCCAATTATCCTGGATGAAAGACGGGGGAGATTCGTTTTTTTCCATCATTATTCCAAATTAACACCAACGTGCTTTTTGTGGAGACGTTTACTTCATGAACTCCAGCCCAAATCACTTTATTTATGACAGGAACTGCCTGAATTTTGAATTAGACAAGTTTTTTTTCTCTTTTTTTTTAAAAAAAGGGGGACTCTAATCCTAATTGACCAAAGCCAAAGTGCGTCCTCTGGCCTTATGGGTGCTGTGTTAGCTATATACATGACATTAGCTTGTCAATAACACAACAGATTAAAGAACAGACAGAAAAAAATGGATAAAGAACAAGTGGTCATTAATAATTAAGTCACTGGCTGTTGCTTGTGGAAATCCTCCTCACATTCATTTTGACAGTACCCGTCACCCACATCGAACCATCAAGAGCTAATTCATTCATCGCCAATTACTCAAGAGATAAGTTGTTTTGTTTTTGCCATATAAAGACATACATCCCCTTAAAATCTAACTGCACATTTCAATGAAGACTAAGAGGAATAATCTCATATGAATCGCCAGGAAGGGCATCGTAAAGAAAGACTTTGGCCACCACACCTTTCTGATATACAGCAATAAAATCAGTTCAAAGTCCCAAACTGTTTCGAAGGAGACTTTAGACTTGTTTCACATATACAGTAATTCAGACAAAAAAACCCGAAACATTTTCATTCAAGGATTATAAAAGAGGGCAATGTTACGAGTCTGTCTACAGCTTGATTTGCTGGCAGAGAAACAGACCGTGAATAAAGACGACCATAATTACTTTTGATCCACTAGCTGTCACTTCTCACTGTAGTTTCCCATGAAGCCTTTCTGCATCAGTTTGTTTACAGCTGAATCATGATACTGGAGTTTTTCTCTTCATACTTCAAAGTTAAATACGCATCTGCTGTGTAAACTTTGAGCACTCATTTGAACCATGATAAGACTATTTTTACTCGTTAGCATTTAAAAAACTACAACTCCCACAAGTCTTTGCCATCGGTGCACGAGACAAACTTAATCAGAGTTGTAGTTTTTTGGTGCTGGCAAAATATTCATCGACTTATTAAATTGACATAATGATCAAAGTTTACCAGACAAAAAAAGGTAAAAAAAAAAAAAAAAGCCTGCCTAGCACAAGATGGTGAACAAAGTTAGTAAATAGCTGGTGAACACAGAGGAGCATTTTAGAAGTTGAGGAGCCTCATATTTTACTCTGGAATTGGTGGCGACCAAAATAGAGCTAAAAGGGTGAATACTGGACTTTCTTCCACAATTCACTGAAATATTTTCCAGATCAGCACAAACAAAGTCTGCCGAATGTGTAAATGGGCAGCTATTTGCAGATGGGTTCGCAAATTAAAAATCATCAATGTCAATGTTGTGTTTACAGCTTATTTCTGGCCCCGAGTTGTTGTTATTACAAGTTTAAATATAGACAGAAAACCACAGCATCGTGTTTGTTTTTTGTTTTTTTTTGCAAAAGCCCAATTAAAGAAAGCCTCTAAAAATACACTGAGCAGGGACGGTGGAGCAGCTGCTTGAAAGGGACTTCAGATCTGCTTCACTTGTAAACTACGCAGTGGTTTGGATACTCAGAACGCAGTTGGACTTCTGTTTTACAGCTTGGCCGGAGATGAAATTTGTTTAAAAGGATTGTGAGAATATTCGATTATAAACAGGCTCTTCGCGCTCACCTACAGCCGCAGCCACGCTCCTTGTTCTTTAGCCTCGGATGTACTGTATACTATCTCAAGAGAAAATCCCCAAACCCAACGCCGTGAGTTCAATCAGTTCTTCCAGCCTCCGTTGAAATGACACGTACGACTCACAGACGCGTAAGAGGTGTTGTCATTTGTACTCTCACCTTTGATCTATACAGAAATAAACAATTTACAATAAAAACCTCTAACATGCTATCTACAGCGCCTCCAGTTTCACAGTATTGAGCCAGCTGCCTCACGCCACACCGAGGCCAAGTGACGCAGCTCGGCTAAAGAGACTTTTGCCAGACGTTAGAGAGAGAAAAAAAAAAGAACAAAAGAACAAAAAACTAGTATCCAAAAGCATTTTACATGTTAAAAACGAGGTCTCAAACTGTACAAGGCTTGTTTTGTTCTGCATCTTGCCAAAGACAGCATTATAGATTCCATTACTTTCAATGTCAAGCAGGTGTTTTGAGTGTTTTTGGGGATGCAGATTAAATACTAAAGAAAGGGTTAAAAAAAAAAAAAGAAAGAAAGAAAAAAGAAAAGAAATCATGACCATAATGAAAAGTGCCCACTAAAGTCACCCTGTGCTATGTTACGAACACAATGTAAACAATTGCTTTAGACCAAACTGAATGTGAGGAGTAAAATATGGACACGGGTTTTAATAACTTAACTGATATGTGTTAAATTTAGAAATTACAAGTCCATGATTTTGAAATCTACTACTTCTACCCTCTCAGGATGTGGAGGAAGACTTTGTAGTCAGTCCCAAAAAAAAAAGAACAAACAACAAAAAATAAAGGGATTTAAAGGAGGTAAAGACACTGAGGAGAAAGGTGGTTCATTGTACGTTGACATTCTTCCACTCTCTTTACAGTATATATGCTCCATTTGAGAGTGAAACCTGTAGTGCTTGGCTAGCTTCCCAAATAAAAGAGAAACACACTTGACACTTGAAATTGGGAGAGAAAAAAAAAAGAGTGGGGCCATATCCTTCTTATTAAAGAGACATCAATAACCACGATAAGGACCAAAATGAAGAGAATCCAAAGACCTCCACGAGTCGGTTGCACAGTCAGCATAAGGTCACTCGAGCGAGTGAGACACAACAAAACGGTGCTCATGCAAGACAAGTCACTTCCCACAATTCTGTTCATTTAGATACAGACGACATTTCCTATCCTTATAACAGGGGAGGGGGTACACTAATGGGGCGCATTCATCCACAGAAAAAATAAAAGAAAAAGAAAAATGGAGGAAACATTAAAAAGACCACCAAAAGCCTTCAGCTTAAGCACTAAGTATACACTTTTACATTACAACAGTAAAAAGTAGTTCTTGCATTCAATAAACACCACGCTAAGGGCGCGTTAAGGAAAGGGAATGAGGGGAGCGAAGGGACGGGGGGACATTTCATGCAGTTGTCAGTAAAAAGAAAAAAAAAAAGGAGAAAGAAAATAGAAGGAAGGGGTCAAAAATTACATTTACATTTACAAAGTGTTTCAGACTAGTCACCCAACACTTGTCATCAAGTCTGTGCCGCAGTTCTGGCACAAAGGAGTTGGCAAGGCAAACCATGTTATTGAGACAAAAAAAAAAAACAAAGAAGAGAAAAAAAAAGAAAGAGAAGAGAAATGACACAAGTAAGAGCGCAAGTGGTGGCGAAAGCTCCTGGGGGTGTCAGAGTTATGGTTTTAGTTATCTGATACCCGAGACGGAGCTCTGATTGATGCTGTAGGTAGGGGAGAGGTCCCCACCTATCGTGGCCACCAAAGGTGTTCCATTACTGGTCAGGCAACTCTCCTGGAGAGCCTCGAAGTAGGTGGCCTGCACGGGCTTGTGACACTGCAACACTTGTATGGCATCGTCTATTTTAAACCATTCCCTTTTTCTCCCTGTTGACAGAACAAGACACCATTGTGGAACGAGTTAGGACATGTGAGAGAGAAAACAATATGTAGAATAGGTTTTCAATAATTATCAGTACCATAAACAGCATTAAAATGAAAATCACAAGGGCAGCGACAAAGCGGGTGTTATTATCTCCCTTAAAAATCCCTGAACTGTAATATCACTGAGGCCTGGGAAAGAAAAGGAAAGCTACAAACAGCATGTGACTGCCAGAGAACTTTGTCCGTATGATCCCCACTTTGACGAGTAAACAAATGCAGTGCTTTACCAATGTTGACCGAGTCCTCCCAGTCCTCCAGCAACTCTGTTACAATGAGAACATAGACGTAGGTTCTGTGTTTCCTCTCTTGGTTCTGTAGGGGTGGGGGAAAAAAGACCATATTTTCACTTCTCATTCAAAAACACGCTGTACAGTATGTTCACATTTGAAGACCAAAACCTCACCTCAAATAATCCAACTAAGCGACCTAAAGTCCCCTTCACACCGGCCTGTAAAGTAAAGGAGAGTGATTAAAATGCTGAGAAAATACAGTTATAATGAACAACGGAGGGCGTTTTTCAAATATAGAGAGGAGAGGGATCAATGCAAAAACACCTGCAGAACGTAATGCAATCTAACAGCCTGACAAACTCAAAATTTTAAAGCCTGGTAGTGTTTTGTTTAGACTGAGTCATAGAGGCACCGATTTAATTTGTATGGTAATTTTGTGTTGGCGTTTCAGTGGATTAAATTACATCATAAGATTGTTTTTATCCCCTGCAAATTCGCTCCATCTAATTCCTGGGTTGTTGCAGAATCCGCCACATGCGTTGTAAAACACGTACGAAAACACTCACTTAATTTGACCAAGAGGTGAAGTCATCTCCTGCAGCTGTTAACATGCAGGTTTTTGAACTTACATGACCAACCACAGGTGAATTTACATTAGGGTGGCAAACAAAAGTTACGATTATTGGTCAAGTAGTGAAACTAGTGAAAAACGCTCATCCTGATCTCCTCGAGTTCATTTCTCATTTACGAGACTATCACTGAAAAACACGAAAAGGTATTTGACTGATTTGAAAAAATACCAAATTAGAAGATGAGTCAAGAAAAAGGTTGGTATTTTTGATCAACTCTTGAACGATCAAATTATCAAACTTTTCTATCATTCGACTAATTGTCGCAGTTCTAATTTCAGCTGCAAAATACATGTTAACACCTCTGTGCACCTATCACTTACTCTCACATACTGATGATCGTGTAAAAAGGTCAGAATCACAACAACAACTTTCTACAACTGTCCTCTACCGTTACTCTTCCCACGATCTTAAGACCCAAGTTATGCAAACGTCACAACCTTTCCTCGAGAGACGACAACTCGAATGGTTCTCACTGCTCGTTACCTTTAAATATATTTCAATAACAAGAATAATCTCCGAGGTGGATCTCAACTCCCAGAGGTGAACAGTGGGTCAGGTTTAGATACAGAGCCCGGCCACTTGCTGACATCTTTGCAGCTTCTTCTTCAGGTTCCAGTTTCAATCTATAAATAAAATGTTGACTGCACACACTGTACCGTGGACTGTGGATCGGGCGCTTGTGGACTCTAAAGGCCTTCAGCGAGATCATATGTGAAAGAACAGGCCCACCACTAGAAACCCTGAAGATGTGACAGGGATTAAGTAACAGGCCAAAAGTCAACCGCTGTGTTGTTAGGAGATGGAAAAATGGCTGCCAACTCAAGTGGCTACTGGGCATCATCTTGGAAGAGGGTGTACAAAACTGAGCTTGCGTTACAACTTATGCAATACAACCCTGTGTATCCACCGTGCAGGGTCAGGGGCGTGACTGCCAAGTGTAAACCGTGGTCGTGAACTCCGAGACTGACAAAAGGAGCGCTTATAACCTTTGGCCTTCTCCTCAGCACTGTGTCTTTACTGTCACACCTGGCGACAGTCCAAACCAATAAGCATAAGCAATCACTCGGCGCTCATATGGTCATCAGAATAAGCTCGCAGAGGATTAGGATATGTCCTGTTACACCACCGTCCAATAAGAGGCTTAGGAAGCCACAGTAGGTGGTGATGCGTTGAGTGCCACTCAAAGTCACCACAAAGTTTCTGAATGTGGCCTTTCAGAACTTTTCACAAACCTCAGTGGCAATGTGACATTGCTTTTGACCCTCCGGAAATGTGTTGGCAAGCCTCAGGGTCCTGCGACCAGCAACGCTACCAAACAGTGGGAGCCAGGATGGGGGATGATATCAGCATCCATCAGTGTGATGGATCACACACAGAGAATAGGCTTTATATGGGCAGTGACCCGCCAAGAGCTGACAGCCGGGTGAGATTCAGTGTCTTCAGTGTCCTGTCGCCATCCTGATCGAAATGCCCAAGCAATGAACAGCATGTACACAAGAGGGACACCTGATTTAAAAGGATGGATGCGGGCGGTATAAGCAGGGTATTGATTTCCAATGGGCTTCAGAACTGTTTACTAATTGCTACCTGGCCACCCCAATACAAGCAAACAAAGAAAAAGCACACTATTTGCCCTTCAAATGTGTCTGTAGCGAGCACACTGTTGTAAAAATAGAACTGTCTAAAACTCACAAAAGAGAGCTGATTGTTTTCCTTTATTTGTAATATTTTTGGGAGTTGATAGTGCTCCAGTGAAACCGCTGGGCAGCCAGTGTTCAATCTCGGCGTGACCTCCTCTGACACCTAAACTCTGCTTTGAAACATGATGCTACGACACAGCTTACATGTTGCTAGGCTCTGTCTCTCTGTCCATGCAAACAGGATGACTGCACTGACGAAATGGGTTTTGCGAGCAAGGTATTAGGCCCAGTGTTAAATACAGACGTGATTTAATAGAAATGAAATACAATACATCCTACGAGCCACACTGCAAATGGAAATCCATTCTCAGAACAATATTCCTAGCTATGAACTAAGTCTAGAAAGGCATGTTTCACACCCATGTTTTGGATACAAGGGTCATGTAAAGTTTACCAGTGCATCTGATGACAGTTGAAAGAAAAAGGATCCACAATATAAGCTTAAATTTATTAAAACAATTATATGAAAACAGTTAGGAGACTGACCTCTTCACACACTTCTCGAGTTGCAGCAACATTGGGCTCCTCCTCAGGCTCCATCCCCCCTCCAGGAACTATCCACTTGTCGGGATGTCGACTACTGCTCACCAGCAGCACCTGCAAAGCATCCCGCAAAAGACCGATTAGGAGTTACAGTCCGACTCAACGCTGTCTCTGTTATGAGAGTCCATTAGTGTGTGTGTGAATGTGTGTGTTCACATTACACAAGTGTCGCTGCTTGAGCAAGACGCACGAAATAAGAAGAGCCAAACCCTGAAACATGTGGCGCAACAGCTACCTATCAGCTGTGACACAAAAAACTGGAGGTGACCTGGAGCGGAGCGATCCAGCTGACGACCATGTGAATGCAGTTAACTAACTGTATGGCTACAAGCAAATTGCTTTAGCAGCTCTGGTGTGAGTCACAGACACTGCTTTCCTCCTCTATTCAAGCTCGGTGACTCCGTGGTGCCGACAGTCTGTTGGTGGAAAAAACTGTGGCTTGGCCGAGCGCAGATCTGGTTGACTACAGTCTCTGGTAAAAGTTTGTATCTACGTGCAGGTCATACTGATGGGTTTCCTGTCATCAGCAGCCCATGGTGCTCACAATCTGGCCTCGGCTGAGAGCAGAAAGAGGAATTAACTTCACTCTCAAATCGTCTCCTTCCCTGGTAACGTGCTCCCACCATAAAGACATTATTTGTGCGTGTTGTTGACTGGACAGCAGCTCCCCCTAAAATCGCCTCTTGATCTCAAATAAAGCCTTCGCAGGACACTTTGAAGGGTTTTCTTTGGAAGATAGAGCACATGAGCAGATACCAAGTGCGTGGTGACATTTGGACACCACAACAACAATAAAAAAAACAAGTTTCAAGTTTGTCATCAACCGGTATGAACGAGCCAAATGTTAGAGTTATTAATTATTAATAGCCAAGTAATCAATGTGAGCTACTCTGTCTAGTGTTTACTAGCAGTACCAGTTGCTTTACCACTAACAGTTAGCTTATCTTCTTGAATCACCTGTAACACGAACAGATAAACAATAAAAAAGGTAAATGACATTATCGATATGTCATTATTATTGTTGAAAAAGGAAGCACTCATCATCTGGCTGGGCTGTGGTCGTAGCAGCAGAAGCTAGTTAGCACTAGCTACATGAGCAGCTAAGGAGGCTTACATAACAGTTTGGTGAGTACGAGCTCAAAATTACAGTTTAACACACAACATCGGAGGACAACATGAGAGCGAGTGTAAAACAGGACTGAGAGGTTGTTTCTAGGTGACATGAACCGCGACTGTGCTGGTGAATGTGCCGAAAAAGAGGCGGCGAGAGCGGCTGCTAATGTTAGCAGGGCCCGCGCAAGACGGCCACATCCTCGGACTCACCTCCTCCTCCGATTCGCTCCTGAAGCACAGGCAGGCGGCTCGCTTCTTGTAGCCGTCCCCGTCGTACGTCCGGGTTTGGTTCGACTTGGGCTTCATCATTTTTTTTTTTTTTTTGGGAAACAAAAGAGGGAGGGGGGAAGAGCACAAAAAGAAAAGTTCAGTTAAGTTTCCCGCTTGCGAAGACGATGTTTGTTGGACGCGCAGTCCTCCTCCTCGGCGTTTTTTAGTTAAAAGAAATAACTTCTTCTTCGCTTCATTTTCACAAGCCCAGGCACACCTCCGGCACGGTCGCCATTACAAGGAGCCGCTACGCACTCGACGTAAGCGGACCCCTCGCAGCGTAAGCAGCGTAAGGAAAAGACGCAGCGGCCGTTGGTGAATTGGGGCAACGGATGCGGGGAAAACGCACCACCACGCTCTGACTGGAGTGAGCCGGCGAGGGAAACTGGCACTTTTGGCTCCAACTAGCTCGTCACGGCCACTTGTTTGAGGCAGATGTAAGAAATTAAGTTCCCACAGCTCTACTTTGAGAGATTAAAAACGCAGCGTTGTGCGCACAGTGTGCTGCCAGATTTACAAAATGGTTGTCAGGCCGCTTTGATTGATCATTTTCAGCACCGCAGGTAATGGACAGCGCCTGCAATGATCCAGGAGACTGCTCCAGTGATGATAATTATAATAATGTGAGATGAGATTTATTCTTTCATAGCCTTTCAAATGGAAATATTTAATCTGAAGATTTATATATCTGTAGATATTTTTTTGTGGAGATTTATTTTGAAGATTTACTTTGTGAGAATTTGCCTTATTTAATTATTGGAAACCACACACACATACACACACATGCACACACACTATACTAAGGTAGTACTATGATGCAGGTTTGACAAATGTGTAATGATTCATGATATGATGGCATTATTAATTCAAAATAAAAAACAAAAACGACTTTTAACTATTGTCTGTCAATTATTTACTCAGATGAATTATTTCAAAGTTAAAGTAAAGATAGGGAACTATATAATGTGGTGTGATAATAGTATGGTAATATAACTTTGTGTTTAAGTTAGTTAAGATTAAGATTAGCAGGGTGAACATTATAAACATGATCAAATATTTAGAATCCAGATATATATAGTTATGTAAATGTTGGAACAGAAGTAAATAATTAATCACAGTATGTGATTATAGACATTTAGATTGTGACCTTACATTGTAGATTTGCATGGTAACAGATGGATAAACAGTCTCTTCATCTGATTCCCTAAGTAACGATTAGCTCTTTGAACTAAAGCAATATGTCTGCTCACCCACTGCAAACAGCACACACTGCAAAGAAATAAAAAAGTACAGAGCTACTGCCCAGCAATGCCGTCTCTTTTTGACGTTTCATTTACCCACAAACGGTTAAATGGTGCTTTAGAAAAAGGCTATCGCACAAAAATGACTGTCTTTAAAGCACTTTATTGGCATGAGGGACCAGGAGCCTCTCTTAGAAAATATTTTCAAAGACTGCCAACTGTTTTTTTTCACCGTGGGAGTTTCCCTTGCTTATTCTGGCCGATGTTTACATCCCACCTTAGGCCTGTGTTAGCGAGGAGTTACAACAACTGGCTGACCAGATAACTACCGTGAGGCAAAAACATCTCCCTGTTTACTGTTCTCGGGGACTTTAGAACAAACCTTGAGCCACGAACTTCCAAAACTCAGGCAGCATATTAAATATCCCAGCAGAGATAAAAATATACTGGACCATTAGTAGACATCATTAAAGGACACTATTGCTCTGTCTCCTGTGCAGCTCTGGGACTCTCTGGCTGTCTCACAGTCTGGTTCATCCTTTCCCAATCTACAGGCAGAAACTAAAATCAGCCACGCCTGTAGTCGAGACTGTGAGGAGATAGATGAACGTGGCAAAGCTGGAGGTACAGGCCTGCACTGACCGCAATGGCTGGAGTGTTTTTTGAATGCTGCAGCTACAAACCTGGATGAACTCACTGACACTATGACTGTGTGTCATCGTACATCAGTTTTTGTCAGGCTGTGCGCGACGGCTCAAACCTGCACATACAATAGCAACAAATCCTGGTTTACAGCAAAATTCAGGCAGCTTTGTTGGGCCCAGAAGGAGGCCAACAGAGGTGAGGACAGAGTCTCGTACAAGCAGGTCAGAAACACGCTGACAAAGGAGATCAGGGCAGCTAAGATGCACTCCACTGAAAACCTGAAAAACAGGACACAAATAACTGCACCCCCTGCTGTCCCCTTCACTCAGCATCCATAAACAAGATGTGTGTCTGCTCTCTTAGAAACACAGGAAGACACCTGGCCTAGATGAAGTGTCACGCTCCTGCTTAAAAACCAGCTAGTGCCCATCTTCACTCTGATCTTCAACAGGTGACTGGAAACATATGAATGATCCACCATCACTTTAAGAAACCCTACATTGCAGCATTAAGGAACTGTACGTCCATGACACTGACTTCCGTGGTCATGAAATCCTTCAAGAGATTGATGTTGACCCTTTGAAGGACATATGACAAGCCTCCCGTTGGACCCCCTGCAGTTTGCCTACAAGAGAAACGGGTCAGTAGATGATGCAGTCAAGATGAGATTGCACTACATCCTTCAACACAGTTCCTCTGGGACGTATCCAAGGATCCTGTTTGTGGACTTCAGCTCCACATTCATTACTCCAGATTTTCTCAACTCCAAACTATAAGACCTGCGTGTCAAACTAGTTTGTGGATGACTCAACAGTCACCTGCCTCATCCAGGATGGTAATGAGTCTGCACTAACAGGAGGTCGAACAGCTGGCCCTTTGCTGTGGAGCTGAACACTGAAAACTTGAGATGGTAGTGGACTTCAGTGAACGCTGCCCTTCATCACCATACTGAACAACACTGCGTCTGCTGTGGGAACCTTCAGATACTCGAGATGCACAATCTCTCAGGACCTAAAGCCGGTGACCAACATCAAAGCCATCAGAAAAAATGCCCGGCAGAGGCTGAACTCTCTGTGCCAGCTAAGGAAGGTCAGCCTGCCTGAGGAGCTGCTGACTCAAATTTACACAGCTATTATTCTCTCTGTTCTCAGCTCATCCATCACAGCGTGGTTTGGATCGGCGACCAAACAGGACAGGAACAGACTACAACGGGCAGTCGGGGCTGCAGAGAGAATCGCAGGTGCCCTCCATTTAGGACTTATACATATCCAATGTGAAAAAGGACCCATCGCAACCTCTTCCAGCTCCTCGTCTTCGGAAGGCGCTACAGAGTTGTGTCCACCAAATTAAACCAGACACATGAGCAGTTTCTTCCCACAGGCTGTCACTCTGGTGAACAGCTAACATCAATCACAGAGTGTCAGGAATGATCCCTGTCCAACAATCCTGCGATGCAACCGTCCACCGGATCTGCAAATTATCCTCATTGTTTAAGCGTAAACTTAATGTACACTGTTTTAACATGCAACCATCATCACTTAAATACAAATCCACACATGCTGTATATACTCAGTCATATCCACCTGCCACATGTATATAATGCCATCTGTTACATTCTAATGTTTACATTTGTACGACTGTCTGCAAATGTTATGTTTGTTATGTTTATGATTACATTTGTTTAGCTGATTTGTCCTCATTTGAAGCTGTATGTTTGTCTATGCACATTGAGAACAATGACAACCAGAGTTTCTTTAATCTCTTGAATGCCTGTCCAATAAGTCTGACTTTGAGTTTGAATTTTTTTAAGTCTTATTGATGCAATCTGAATTTCCCCTTGACTCACCACCTTCGGTAATCTGTTTCACGTCAAAAGATATGAGTTCAGTTAAGTTGAATTGGAAAACAACCTGCACAGCTAATGCAAACTCAAACAAACCAAAAATATTTGAGACACATTTAATTTATTTTAGTAGTAGTAAGCAGTACGTTTCAAGAGCATATAGTCCAATTTACTTGCAGCATTATGATTTCTTACATGAAGCTGCAGTTGTTTATTCTGTTCTGTCGCTGGCTTCATCACAAATTTTATTTTCTGTCATTTTATTGCTTCTTTCATACTCCCATTTGTCTTTTTTCCGTTGAAGTCCCGTTGCTTTTACTGCTGCAACAATCCAATTTCCCACCAGGGATCAATAGAATTTCTTTACTTATATTCCCTCTCAAGTCTCTTCCAACAGATACTGACATTTCAAGTGGATCTTTCTTTGCTCTCACAGCCTCTCAGTTGGTTCTTCACTGAAGCAAATCCCTTCTTTTCCCAAACACTGTGTAGCCTCAAATTGTGAAATCGTCTTTTCAAATTAAAACACCTACTCTTCTGCAAATCATGGTATCATATATGGACCATATATTTTTGTATATTTCCTCTGTGCATGGCATTGTGTGTATCGCCGTGTTATACTAAAAGATTTTGGTCTCAGCAAAAGTAAACATTATAAGTTTCAAAAATGAAACTTTCATTAATGTAAATGCAAGTCCCAGTGCACACATTATAAGATGCAGGAAGGAAAATGTAATTAGCTGGACGTTTTGCCCCAGGCCGGCTGCATGCAGTAAATATGCGTCATTAACATATAAACATAATTAAACTACAGTAATGATATAAAGTCTCTTTTTTAAGCAGAGGCCAGGACTTAAGTCAGGATATTAAAGTTGCAGGAAGAAAAAACGGTTTTACTTTCTGTAATTATACACATTCAGCACTACCTCCGGCTTACTGTTGACTGTTGAATATTATCTGAGGGCAGTAAAACCATAGCACACAAGGGAAAGTCTACAAATGGCACACAGCCCGTTTGATAATAAACACACAGCGAAAAGTATGTGATGTCGAAGACTGTCAAGGCAAAGTAATTGAGAAACAGGACCAACCTGAGTGCACATAAGACAAGACAAGGCAGACTTATTTCAAGGCCTTTATGTTTTATTACAAAGACGCATTGCTGCAAAGGGCAAACGACATCATCCATGGGTCACAACCTGAAACACAGTGAGGAAAAAAAAAAAGAGAATTCATCCTGTGCTTTCTGCCTCTGCTCTTCTTTCAGGGGGATGAGAGCAGGCTTTACACAATTAAACATATCTGTATAGGGTCATACTCAAGAGGTTGCACTTTTACTATCTGCAGTTGCTACGGCAACCCATTCTCTTTGCAAGTCTCCGGTGAACCATTCACGCGGAGGGGCAGAGATACAGTCCCCTGCCGTGTCCAAAAGAGGGCGCTCACCTCTTTCGGTACGCAGTGCGAGGCCGGTTTGGGGAAGGTGTGCCGCTCTGCTGTGTAACGCTTGTGAATTATTTATGGAACCACTGACAGTCTGGTAACTATGTGGTCATAAGCAAATCCCATTTAATATATTCATCCTCTACAGCTTTCTAGATTTTGTTTGTCTGCTCTGGAGGAGCTAAACCATCCTTTGTTGCTCTTCCTGAGGTTCTCCCTCCTTTCCTGCAGGTTTTTAATGAACTTTTTCCCCGTTTGAATTGACTGTCTAAGCTTCAGACTGTAAATTCTTCTCTGGAAAATGTGCATTTTATTGGCTTTATATATAAGAGAGGTTGCTGATTATTGCTGTCTGTAAGATAAAGTGGACTTAAATAAACAGTGATGGCAGCGATTGCTCAGGCAGTGGCGTTTAGATGAAACTGTCTGTCAAGGCAGCGGGGCCGGCTAATGAAGTTTAGCCTGAGCGTGGTGCATGCAGAGAGTATCTGCTCTTTTGTCAAGGTTAGGGTAGGATTCAAATGCAGTCTAAAGGGCTCATTAGGTCAGGGTTAGAGAACGGTGTCAGAGGGATGAGATGATTTATGACGGCACAGCCTGACGGAGCTGAATGATAAGCCAAAGAACATCATTTAACTTTAATGCTGAGTGTCCAAATGAATGCTCACCAAACATTTGGCACATTTCACTATGTGTACTGATAAGTAAGTAAAATTGGCACAACATACAAAAAATTCAAGAATTTTAGTTTGCTCTACAATAAAGTCAGTTTTCTTCTTCTTCTTCTTCTTCTGGTGCTGCTGCTGACTAACGGAGTAAAGCTTTTGTTATCTCTCTGTTCTGGTAATTCTGCCCCTGTAAGCTGGACCACATGGAGAGCAGGCGCCGGTTTGAACCAGCGCCTCTGAAATTCAAACACAAACCAGTTACGGCTATACCAAGTGGAGATTTGTGCCTCGAATTAGCATACCTAATGGAATTAACTGCATTAACTGCAAATTTTTCTTTCCCAAGCACGGCAAAGTCATGTTCAACCCCATTCTGCGTCTCTGCCTCTGGACTGGCCTGACCATGATGTTTTTACTCTACAAACAATATTTCTCATCACTTTCCTTTGCCATCCTCGGAAAAAAACCACACATTGCAACCTGTTTAGACTGGAAGGTACATAGCAAAACCTTTGATCCATTGAGGGATCATGTAGCTTTCTTAATGCCATAATGATTTTTATTACATTACACAAAAATAATGCAACATACAAGAAATGATTAAACATTATAACAATAAAGTTGTGAAATTATTTTTGAGCATTAGCTAGGTTAGCACAGTCACCCATTTCCCTCTCATTCTGAACGCATGGACACTGCTACCCTCAAAAAACACATATTTCTCCATATTTTCTCCACGTATGCATTCATAAAATAAAGTTTAGTTTATTGTTTGAACCCCTAAAACTGTCACTTTTGGAAGTCCTGCTTCCATGACTTCCTGTTCACATTAGTAAAGTAGCTCACTGCACACTGATACTCAAACTTGGACATTTATTATGCTGCAACCAGGCTTAATAAGTTTTTTGTTTAACACTAACCAGCAGTCACTAATAGCTTTAGAGACAAACAAACTCATTAATGGATTTATGGATAATGGATAATAGCAGGAGCAAAAAAGTCAATGTTTGGAGTTCTTTTTTTTTAAAGGAGAGGAACATAATAGAGTTGTGAAAGTATAATAAACTCAGTTTTTGGCATATTTTATCCTTGGCTGAAATCAAACGGGTGATTATTAGATGGACGGCATCTTTCGAGCAGCCCCTTCTTACACAGTAGTGGCAGGCAAACAGAGCAGTCGCAACCAGAGCTTCACCCTGGCCAAACTAATTGAGTAGGAACATTAGGCTGTGGTGCTATATCTCTTAATATGGCAATCTCTGTGAAGACGCCTGACACACGACCAAAGGCTAGGCAGCGGCTACGGTTTGTTTAATCGAAGACTGCAAAGATATTGGCAACATTAACCTTTCGAGCACCTTTTTTCTCCAGGTAAATATGCACGTTAATGACTAAATAAGCAGGAGATTGTGTTGTTCTGCCCAAGGCCAGAATAGATTGTGCTTGGCTTCACACATAAGAGAAGCAATTTACGCTGCTGTGATTCTCTGGGTTTAAAGCGACATTGCATCCCTCTCTGTGTACGGTATCCTTTGCTAAAAGTTATCACACATCATTAAAAATCATTAGCTTTTCATATTATAAGGGATATTGCACATCAGATTTTATATTTACATCTCAGCTGAACGAGTGACATCCATCTTTCTTGTTAACTGGGACAATCTTCTCTAAATTTGTTATTATCACACACTAATGATTGTTATCTTCCTTTAACTGATCTTATGAATGTTTTATCAATCAATTTATATCCTGACACTTTTATCTGCAATGTTATATTGAATAAAGGTTTTGAGTTAGCCTAATGTAAAAAAAAAAACTACATTGATGTTTTGATGGAAAAATACTATATATGCACTTTTTAGCAGGTAGGAATTCACATATAGTGAAGTATCTGATGTGTGAAATGTCATAACCACCAGGGGCTGCTGTCATGCCAGTTACATCTGACCCAAACTCCTATATCTAATGACACTGAACCATTTAAAAATAACTGATTTATTTAATAGCCTAAGAGCTTTGAGATCATGTATACAGTATATTCATCGCATATGATATCCCTGAAATATAAAACTGTTTGCCATTAACAGTGATATGGATTGATGCAGCTGTTTGCAATGCAGAAAAAGACACACTGTGTTCCTGCAATATCTGCGCTTAATGGACGACGCCGCTGTCAGGCTTTGAGCGGCAAAGCAGGTAACTTAATTGCTTAATTTCTTTCAAGGCCACTTCAAAATACTGACGCAAAATGTCCCGAAACAATGACCAGAGACGCAGAAGGCACACGTGAGGTTTTTAGTGAGAAGTGGAATGAGTATGCTTCTACTCTCAGTAGACACCCACAGAAAATGTATATTTTTAGATTAAAGGTACATGTAACATCCACATACCGTCCTTTATTCTACTTTTTGTGATGTTGACAACATGAGCATACTTTGCTGTCGTCTCTCAATGCCAAACACTGCATAATGTGACACTTCTGTTTTCATCTACAAAGACATTTGAAAGGCTGAAACTATCATTATTATTGGCATTTTTGCTTGAAAAGTAACTGAAATCGTTAAGGGATTATTAAAATAGTTGCCAATCCATTCATTGACTAACCATTGCAGCATGTAGCCGATATGGCCTTTAACACAAGCTCAGCTGTGATGCAGACGTGATATAAGGCTGCTTGTTCTATAAAGAAACATCACAAGAAAAGATGCAAAACATATTTGTACATGGCTGATCTGAAAATAACCAATTTGCATGGCTTTTTATGAGTGTCATGAAAGGGTTTATTCTTGCTCTTCATGTTTTCATCCTGAACTTCATTTGGCCACATGAACCTACAGCAACAACAGACATCACTCCTCAAGACACCTCTCTTATTAGCAGTGTTTTCCACTGGTCACAGGGCGTCTTCCTAACTTAAAGGAAGAGACAGTAATGAAGTAGTCTGCGTTTGAGAGGATGCTGCAGATGAAATATGCTATTTTTTCTTGTGTCCCCTCTGTTCTGTAGGTACCATACAGTACACATAATTTAATTTACACTGCAGACATTCTCTTATATATATATTTATATATAAAGCTTTTACAGTTCATAGGTTACACCTGTGACAACTGTCAGCCAGCCAGCGTCTCAAAAAAAAAAAAGAAAAAAAAAATATATATATATCACTCACTCATGGAGCATATGGCCAATTTCTCTGGCCTGGCTGGCCTGTTTCATCTTTGTAAAATATTGCTTCAAACAGACAGTGACAAACTGACTCATTTCTGTGCCTTCCAACTTGTGGGTGTGTTAGACAGTCAGGAGCTCAATTTTATATAATCAAATGTCAGCGGATGGTCTATATACCCCCAGAGTTCAATATCAGATGACACATACGCTAATGAAAAGATGCGAGACACAAACATCATATTTTGTTCCAACTGTTAGATCATTATTTATTTCATGCTGGGGGACTTGAATTCTCCTCCCTCCTCCCTCTCTGTCTGTTCGTCATCATTGTTATTCTGCAAGTTGAAAACTTTTCAAGTGGCTCTTCCTTGGTCAGTTTAATCCTACGTTTATTTAGTGAAAATCATTTAAGACCAAAATCTCCTCTCACTGTAAAGTCTTGGCATAAAGGGGGCTTTTTATAGCGGGAGTGAGTGAGTGGACAACACTGCCGAAAAACAGGTCAGAGCTACCATAAGCAGGGGGTCACTCTAAATCACACAAACTCTGCAGGAGCGCCGGCTTTTAATGAATCCCATCAATAAACGGAAAATCTTGTGACCTCAGAATTTCCATTTTGAATAATTCCCCTCGTGTATCCATGAAATGAGAGACGTCTGGGGGCAGGCGATTATGCCTCAGTGGCTAGTCTTTTTCACCGGGATTTCCACTAGTGACTGGAATTAACATGGCTTAAATTCTCTCCGCCCCATAGCTAATTGAAACAAGTAATCTCCGGAGTTCGCCTTGCACAGAGGGACGGGGGGAAACTCAGCGGCGTAACGTGTTATCCTCAGAGCAGACGCGTTCAACAAGGCCGTCTCCTGGAAAGCCGAGCAGGAATGGGTCTCCTGGTGGTAATATCTTTTGTATCCATTCTCCACAGCTAAATAATTCACTTATTATGCTAACCGCGCTAAACAGAAGTAGAACACTGGTTTGAGGAGCTGACGGATGGAAGAGAGGCGATGCTTTGTGGGGTAATAAAGGGATGTAAAACACTCTGTTCGATAATGTGCACAAGTTAGTTCTGTGTGTTTTTTTTTTTTTTTTTTTTTTTAATTCCTACTCTTTTTGCATGACTTATACGGGCTCCCCGAAGGCTCACGGGCCTGCCAGTCAGTCTTGTCGTGTAGCTGGAATTTGCTCCAGCAGAGGTGGGGATGAATATTCAGAGGCTCAGCTGCCTCCAAAGCCCACAGAGACATGACACACACACCCCCTCCAAGGACCCCACCCCACCCCCTCCCACCTCCCCTCTCCACACACACACACACACACCGTCCACTTTTCCCTTGATGTGGTGGAGTCGGTCCAGCACTCCACAGGTGTGACCCACTCAGACCTGTGAAAGCCTCCACACACCACGCTGTGATCAGGAGGGCGGAAAGAGCAGCTGCGGCGAATGCAGGAAGTGGAGTCAGAGCCCATCTCCAGGAGCTTTCCCTTGGACATCTTGGAAAAAATGAATCAAATCACCACCCCCTTCCCCTAACATCCCTCCACCCACCCCTCCCTCCATCCCTCCCTCCTCCTGCAGGACTCCATCCAGGTTTGCACAGTTAAAACTGATTGATGGGGAGGATCTTGGGCTCCTCTCTTGCAACACACACTTTGTCAACTTCTGAAGGTTAATAACCAGGAGATTGATCCATCAATCGCATTAAAGGCTCCAATAATATCATTCCATGCTCGGTTTAAAACTAATTTCTCGCTTCTTCTTCTCCATCCTCTTTTTATTTTTTTGTTGCTACATAATGTTGGACACATATATGGGCATGCCCTTGGACATGATTTCGTACACTCTGCTGCAGAATGTGCTTGCCCAGTGACACAAACACAACTACACACACACACACACACAAGCAAACCGAGATTGAGTTTTCCCACTCACTGATTGGACTTGATATGTTCGTCAATGTCTACGCACAGCATCCGGAGCACCGTGAGGCTTAACATGCTGCATCGGCTGCGCAACGGCACCTGTAACGTTTGAGACGCCCCGGAAGCGTCATTACCGAGACAATCACACCTTCCTCCTCCTCCTCCTCCTCCTCCTCTCCATCATCACCACCGTCTTCTTCTTCTCCTTCTTGCTGCTGTCACCGTGAGAACAGATCGCATCGCACCACACCGCGGATCATTTGATCGCGGCGGGAACGTGGACCGAGCGTCAAGGCGCAGGACCGGTTGCGTCTCGTCTTGCAGGACGCGACAGGCGCGGATGGAGCCATTACCTGCCCCAAATAGTAAAAAAAAAAAAGGAAAAAAAAGGCAGAGTTAAATCAGACTTGGGCTGTGCGTCTTTGTCACTTCTTCGCGGGGAAACGCGAAGTCCGTGCAGAGGTGCCAAGACGCCAAATTGACGCACAGATTGAACAAATGGATGCACAAAAAAAAAAAAAACCCTCCAAAGCTTCACTTTTTGACAATGCCGCCCCCCCCCCTCCCCTCCATAAAGCTTTGGTAGTGTTACATGCTATAATCTGGCATTCACACCTCCTTCTCCTCCTCCCCCTCTTCCCTCCACCCTCCCTCCTCGTCCATTGATGGTGCATTTCTACCCCCCCCCCACTGATAAAGGCGCTGTGCTGCGATGCATTTAACATCAATCACACTCCCGGTGCACCGTGCGCGCACCGCCTCCCGTCTATCAGCTGGAAAGTGCTCTCAGCCTCGGGATGTGCGCGCCTCTCCGCTCCATTATCCCGTGAAAATCTGATCCTCTCATCGCAGGAGGGAGAGAGAGACAGAGAGAGAGAGAGAGAGAGAGAGAGAG
>JAOXYL010000100.1:6704774-6726786 GCA_028564955.1 Terapon puta
ATTATCCCGTGAAAATCTGATCCTCTCATCGCAGGAGGGAGAGAGAGACAGAGAGAGAGAGAGAGAGAGAGAGAGAGAGAGAGGGAGGCAGAGGGACGCGTGTCTGCCGCTGGACGTGGACGTTTCCTCTGCCATCCTAAAGTTGGGACTTTTCAGCACCACTTTTTTTTGTCTTCTTCTTCTTTTTCTTCTTCTGTCTCCATCCCCGCTCAGCGATGATTTTTCGGGGGATCGACGCAGCCTTCAGATGCGCGCGGATTCCTTTCGGATACTGCTGGGAAAGATTTTTTATTAGATGCTGATTTTTTTTATTTTATTTTCATTTTTTTTGTCGCTCAGGAATCCCCCCCACTCTTCTTCCTCCTCCTCCTCCACCACCACCACACACAACCTCCTTCACAGATTGATAGATAGATCCGGGAAGAGACGCTTTGGATATGGGTCACTTCTTAGAATAAGAAAAAAAAAGGATTCTCCGCGGGCTGGAGATAAAGGGTGAGTACAGCCACTTGAGCTGCAAAAATAAAATGGGTCATCCACTGCGATCAGATGTCTTTTTTAATGAAAAAAAAAGAAAAAAACCCGTCGTGACTTAGATTCACTTAAGTGCAAAAGATGGAGAAATGAAAAGACGCTGACAGTTTATAGGAACCATGAGATCGGGGATGCACGCAAAACATATTTTCTTTCTTTTTTTGCACGTTACAGCGCTGATTAATACTTTCAGTCCGCCGATGAGTCATTATGTTGTGACAGTTTTGAAAAGTAGACCTCCGGATCGCCTTTTGTGAGCGTAAGAGTGCAACGCCCAGGAGCGGAGGTGCATTGATTGTTTTTACGCGTTTGAGGCGCAGCGTTTCTGTGCGGAGCTCCAGCGCTGCAGAGGCGCCCCCCCACCCCCCCAAAAAATATATATGATAAAAGAAATGGTTCAACACCCAAACTGTCTGAGCTGCCGGCTGCAAATGTGATCACAGTCACAGTTTTGAAAGATTAGACCGAACCGTGGATGCGTCTTTTTTCCCCATCTTTTCTTTTTTCTTTTCTTCTGTTCATTTCAAGCCGGTTGGAGTCTGAATGGCAACAACGAGACGCAAACAGCCGCTTCTTCCCCACATTTATCCAGTCTCCACCCCTCTCCCCGTGCCCCCCACCCCCCCAGCCCTGAAACAAGTTGAGTCACGTAGGGGAGCACCCCGGCTGGGTGGTGTGTTTTGTGTGAGTGTGTTGTTGAGGGTGGGTGAGTGGGTGGTTGGGTGGTGGTGGTGGGGGGGAGTGAACGGTGTGTGAACCATCGATTGTCAGTCAGTGTGCTGTGCAGATGTGCAGCCTCCTGGCACTGCGAGCCAGATTGGAGACAGTGGTAGAACTGCTGATGTGAGACTGCTGCTGTGCACCCCCAGAGCAAACTTTAATAGGTTACTTAGGCATGCATGGCTGTTACTCCGAGGCCATTATTTTGTTGACAGGCATGTACATTATGCTTAATTTGCAAGTACATCGTTTGTCTGCTCGCATGTAAAGCGGCGCTGCAAGGTGCCTGGTCAAGTCGAGCGAAGACACCTGACACGCCACGATAGCATCCGCCGCGTTAACACCGCTTCCATTTCGGGCTGCTCCCTCAGGCCTTTTTTGTGGGGCCAGAGATTAGCTTTGTGCTATCTTCCTCTCATAGCGGCAATTCATGGCGTGGAAGGCGTGGGGCGGGGGGGTGCGCAGTCCGCCATGGTTGGAGCCAAATATGCCATTGTCTGCATTCCCTCTGAACTTACAGCCAAGAGGGGAAATGTTCCTCATATCAGAGGGTAATTATCTAAAGAGTCTGACTAAGCGAAAGAGAGGTTTTTAATTCAACCTCGTCCAGCCTCTGAGCTCCCACGAGATGGATCGTGCGTCTTACGTCGGGTTATTCTTGTTGGCGTGTTCCTCCACAACTGCAGTGACTGATAGCCTACCTGGATCTAGCTACAAAGCACGCTTAAGAAACCTCCCCCAGAGAGAGATTGGGAGGAATACGCTGTGGGTAGATTGTAGCTGGCAGAGAGGTGCAGGGCTTATTCAAGCGGCCCTAGATTTACTTTTCCGGGCTTTGTCTGGCTTATCTCGCCCTCTGAGTTAGTTTAGCAAGTGCCGACTCAGCGTAAGACCCCCGGTTTGCCTGCTGCTAAGTTCTCGTTAATATGTCATGGGCCGGAGTGTAAGCAGCTACACGAGGAGATGCGGTAGCGCTGCCTGGTTCTCTGCTTAATAATACACGAGGACGCACCGGCATGCCGTGGATTAGCTTTTCCCAGAGAATGCAAATGCTTCTTTACGTTTCCCCCCTGTTGGCAAAGGGGTCAAATAATGAACACATCACACTCACTTGATGGAAAACCACCATGATCAAAGTGATTGAATTCATTCCAAGAGGCCGAGAGAGGAAGAGAGAGAGAGAGAGAGAAGGGGGAAGAGGGGGGTCCTGTTCTCCAGTCTGCAGACAGGCTCTCCCGTATCCTCATCTTTTACTGTAGCTGCCGCGTGGATCCAAGAGCAAGACTGCAATAAACAAACGTGTGCACTGTTTCCCAAAACAGACCCGTGGTTAAATTCCCGACAGACCTCAGTTGTTCCCTTTTCACAAAAGCCTTTGCTGGAAATGGGGGAGTGTGTGTGTGTGTTTGTGTGTGTTTGTGTGTGTGTGTGTGCAGCGTACAGAGCCCAGGTTCCAGCTTCGTTCTCCTCCCGGCAGACGCCATCTGCTCACTGGGGAGGTTTTCCAAACAATCCCATAGTAAAGACAGGGGAAATGAAAAATATGGCTACACTACAAACACAGCATGCTTTTCCCCCCCTTTAAAATGAAAAACAGGTCACTTAATCGGGAAGAAAACCAGTAGATAAATACATGACTAAATAAAACCTCCCTGCCCTAATTCGTGCCCTCGTGTTGCATTAGCATATGTATGCACGCACACACGCACACACACATACACATAGAGGTATCTTCTTTCTATGCATCTGGAAGCAACAATGAATTACCTATTACTTATCTTTCTACAATTACTGAACTACACTTAATCTTTTTGGGACAGTCCTTTTTGTGCATTCCCTGGGTCGATAGTGTAAAAAAATGTTTTCATATAGATCAAAGTCTGTGATGCTTGAGCTAATGGATACACAAGGTGTACAAATGACATCAGTGGGAGTTCACCAAGACCATTTATTCTGTATCATAATGGACCATTGACACTCAGTGAGAGAACGTCCTGTTCTTAGGCTGATGGATGGAAATCAAATGTTTGTCCTTGGGAGAGGTAATCACATGTAAACAGACACTATTATCTCTTGCGGTTCTACTGTTTCAATTTTGTGCGTTCTCTTGTAGATTTAGAGTAAAGCAACAGGTAGAAACGAAACCTTCCAATAGCATTTTAATACCCGTAATACATCTTTTGAAGTAATTTGCGACCAGGTATTGACTTCCATTGACTAGTATGAATTTCACACATAACATACATTCAGCCCTTATTATATTCCTGACATATCATTAATTCTGAAATAGCGTGGAAAAATGATTGGATTTCAAATTATTAACAACGGCGAGGAACAACAAGAGAAAGACCCAGAAGAGTGATGTTCTGCATTTCCTGAGTCATCATACAGATTCTTCCTGGGGCAGCGTAGTGTGAAATGGAGTGTGAAATGAGTGCACTTAACATCCCTGCAGTGGATTATACACATTATCTTACACCAGGGTTCGAGAGCATCTTGCCCCCCGCCCGTGAATCTGTCATCGAGTTACGCTCACCTTTACTCGAGTCCGTCTAATGCTCCCACGTGCCTGAGTCCATTTTTTTCAATCAATCCACGCCACGAGTTCCAGACGCGAGTGAAATGGTGCATGAAAAATCATTTCTGGAGTTTACTTGGACTTGTTTAGAGGCACCACACATGGTTTGATTCATTAGTGTCTGATAAATTAGCCAAAAACACACTTTTAACCTGACCACACATTCTCCCACTTTTTGGTTTGTCCTTTATTTCAGAATATATGCTCCTATAGAGATTGCAGAGTGCCTGTCACGTTGATAGAAGGGAAATGTGCTTTGGTGTGCCTTTATATGAATAATGAATAAACACCTCTATTGAGGTAAAAATTCAACTCAAAGCACTTTGACACCCATAAAAGCAGCTATTGCTCGTCTGCTGTGCATTTTGTTGTTTGTGATGTATTTTTCTTATTCATTTGGGTAATTGGCCAAACACAGAAGACATGATGTCAGTCAAATTTTTTTCCAATGCATCTATAATAGAATACATTACATTTTAACCTATAAGGGAGTGATGGCAATTTTTCATGTTCTTTTTAAAACTGCTCTGCAGCGTGCACATGAATAAAGAGGCACACTGTTTGACAACGTAATCACCCTTTATGATGACATTTTGGGTGTAAATGTGAATTTGTAATGGTATGTAAATAGTTGAAAGATATGAAATACAAAAACAGCAACCCTCTGCAACATGGTACACCAGTGTGCAACAGTGGCACAGGGACCACTGGGACTACATCACAGAGCAGGTGGAGGAGGTTTCACTCTTTCACTTTTACTTTCTTCACCTTAAGTGGCCTCAAAAGACCAAAATGCATTTGGTAAAAATACCGCAGCCAAGTAAAAGGGGCAGCCAAGACAACAGATGTTGACAAGCTGGATAGCCAGTTGCTCTGATATGCCCACTAGTTCATATTTCCTAGAAAATGACTGTAACAGAGAAAGCCTTCTTCATGGGGGGCTATCAACAGGCATTCTGGGAAACCAAGACTTCAGTGAAACACCAACTGTAGATGTAGATGAGACAGGTAGATTGAATATGTGCAGATAAAAAGGATATATTACCATTTCGTCATGAATTTCAACCATAAATGCAATATCACATCACACATTTAATATTTCACAGAGTAACTTGCGATATTTGGCGGTGGAAGCAAGCTGTCATCAACTTTTAAGCTGATGTGGCAAAAATCGTGGTCGTGTTTCAGGCTACCTGGAGAATGTCAGTGCAATTTTCAAGGAAAATATCTGCCTATTTTTCTGCAAAATGCTCCGCTATGTTCACCAGCTAACTGTATCTGTCTGCTGCTTGGTTCATACGGTGCAAACTCCTGCCTGCTACAGTGGTAAATTAATAAAAAATATGAGAGCAGTGATACTAAACAGTGATCTGAACATGCACTGCACGTTGTGCTGTAGCGTTGAAAGGAACTGCAGAATCGGGTGATAATCCTCTCTGAGTTTGTGACCTTTAATATAAACTAATAATATAAAAAAACAGTATTTACTGAAATAGACGACATAATGGAACATATGGACAAAATGAAAAACCATGCTCACATTTTAAATCTGAATTGACATTTATTTGTCAGACAGAGCAGAAAAGGACCTACCTTCAGTAGTCATACATCACAGGAGTAATGCATCCCTCTCCCTGCTCTCATAGCCCTCCATGCTGTCGTCCAAACCACCAACCCCCCACTATTGCTCCCTTTGCATTAGTAAAATGCATTAACATATAAACATGGGCAGTTCCAAGACAGTATATATTAATGGGCAGCACCCGAATGCGTTCTCTTTTCAACATTAAATTATGGTTGCCATAAAACGCGAGCTGCAGACTTGTGCTCCCTTTTCTTTCCACCCAAAGAGTGACAGCTACAATGATACCAGAGATGAGTCTTGGCTGAGAATGAGAGCTGTGACAGCACTGGTGTTACCAGTAACAGTTGCTTCCTATTTTCCCCAAACTACCACCTGTGATTTATTTTCCTGCTCTTCATGGTAGGTTTTGAAAGGTTTGCTGATTTCATTACTTCTGCTGTATTGCACCTGCATTATGAAATAATAGAAATAGGAGCTTCTGTCACGTAGCAGCTATTGAGACACCATATTTAGGCATACTTTATCTCTCCTCTTCGCCACCTTTACAACCCAGCACTTAGTGATGAAATACTTCAGATAGACAGACAGATAGATGGACGGATGGGTAGATACTCTCTGAGCTGTTCTCTTAGTTGAGCTCAAGCGTGGCCTGAGTAAAATTTAACAACATAGCAACGCTCCTGCTTGGATATTCTTTCCACTTCTGAGTGTGGGTGTAACCGGACAGAGGCAACAGTCCACTGTGAACACGCTGCACTGCACTCTGTACAGTATATCCCATTTGGGCTTACTTTCCCTTGAAACCTCTTCTCAGAAAAGAAGCAGAGGATTTATTCTCAGTTCTTCATTTTAAAAATGAATATGAATTATTAATGTTATTATTTAAAATGTATGTTTTTGTCTTAGTGTCTGTCTGTGCAGGGTTGCATAGTTGAGTTATTTCAGAGCGCTTGTCTCCCAATATCAATACCAAAATCACGATGATGTCGACCAAAAATAGTCTTGTGACATAACAAGATAGCAAGACAACATCTCGGTACTTTCGCTGCAAAAGTTTCACTGGATCTTGCAGAAGTAGCAAATACTTAACAAGTAAGGTAACGAGTCCTCTGTGTACTCTGATGCACCTGTAAACACACCTCATACAGTGTACTGACACACGGTTGAGTACACGTCTAAATCAATTCAAGGTGAGACATTAAACCGCCGTAGGATGGCAATGATTTTCACCTGCTTATTAGCTTCTTCTCTAATTTGTAGTGATTTAGTTTTTTGTCCACTTGGTGGCAGCGAAACAAGCAGTATGTCACGGCTGACGGATTATCGTCATTTAAAGGTGATATTGTAATAATGTTAGAAAACACTGGTTTCTTGGCACACCAGCAGGAATGGATGACAACATAAACATTCAGCCTGTTTTTATTTTGTGTGCACGAAGTCCAGTATTTATCTTTTTAGCTTTATTTTTCCCTCCACCAACTCCTAAGGGAGACTGCTGGCTCTTCAGTTGCGAAAAGCTAACTCTGTGTATGTGCTTGTTATGCGTGGCTGAGACACAACATGAAAAAGAGTCCCCTCAAGTCCCAAGCAGAGGACTTTTAACAGTCATATGTTTATTTGCAATGCATTCTCCACTAAAAGCGGAGCTATAGGATTTTGCCTCAGGGTGGGCGAAGTCCAAAGCAGAAAGCAGTCTACTCTGAGTCAGACGGTATGGCATAATATAACCTAATGAGATCAAAGAAAACAAAGTACAATGACGTCGTTCTTTAACTACAAACTCTGTAAAGACAAAACATCAGCTTGGAGACTGCCATGCAAACAGTGTGCCTTATAGGCCGGAGAGAGAGGCAAGTTGTGCCCCATGCAGCACCACCATGATCTTGATCCTGCATGCAGTCGAGTGGTCAAATGCTGTCATTCAAGCTGATTTAGACAGCACACATCGATAGTCACACAACAAAATTGCCCCACGGTCATGCCATTTGGTCCGGCATTGAAAGATGTTAAAAAGCTCTGCAGAGCTCTGGAGGACCGGAGAGTCCTTGGTAATTATTTTCTCTCTGTTTGTCACCACGAGCAGCTCTTTTCACATTACACATCATTTCATCCATCATTTGACCCATCGTTGATATCAAAATATTGACCGCGGCAGCTTTAAAGACACAGTAAAGGAAAAATGTGAATAAATGAGAGGAGGAGGAGGAGGCCTGTCCGTGGTGACATTATGACTGAAGACGCCAACCCTGACATCTGAAGCACAATGCGACGTGTGCAGTGGGGAGGTCAAGCACAGCCCCAGCAGAGGGCAATCACATCAACTGCGGCCACAACACTCCTCTTCTTTGTGCAGAGGTCACACACCCGAAAACTGGGCCACCTCCGTAAATCAAGGAGATGCTTTAGAAGGCTTTACCCACATTGCTGCGCTAAAGTTAAAACAACAAACCGAATGGTCTCCTGTCGAAATCAGCCACCAAAAGCCTTCAGAGTGTATGAAACATGAAAAATCACTCAGTACACGCATCAGTGCTTAAGTCAAACATTAGTATATGGTAGAAGATTGATTATAAACAGGCTTAGAGCTGAACAAATGAAGGACAAAACTGCCACTTAACCATCCAAAATAACCAGCATATTGTATTATGCTCCCACAAATCATATACTCTGTTCTTTGCAGTCAGTTGATTTAAACCGTTTTTTTACATATGGGCACATCTGTTTTCTTGAAATAAATTTACATATCAACTTACCAATTTCTCTGGATACATACAGCGGCTGTCTCGAGTACAGCCTGTGTTTTATGCACCAGAAGGACTTTGGTAGAAGTCCAGGAAAGATTGTGAATCTGGTTAAATGTTAGTGAAGTAAACGCAACATGTTTCGGGTTTCAATATATTTAAGATTTTTTTCCATACATAATCAAGACCATGGTCATTTCCCTACCTGACCCCAGTGCTTTAAAGTCGTAGATAATCACAGTCTGCCCTGAATGGAAGCTGTTTAGTGTTTGCAGGAAAACAAATGCCGGTGAACATTTTGCAGCTCGGCACGTGCTTTTATTTACAGTTATATTCTTGAAGATTTTCATTTTGTCGTCCTCCGTGGCACCTGTGCTTTTGTCAGTAATTGCAGGTTTGTTTTTGGAGCTCACTTTAGTTTCAGTTTCAAGTTTTGCCATCGGTATGCAGCAATCTTTTCTCTGTTTGTTGAGACGCAGTAACCATTTGCTTACAAGTCTAACAGAGACAGGAAAAAAATGGCACGCTGCTTCACACACAGAGGCGAGTTGATGAGCGAGTCTCTTGTGTTAAAAGTCTTGTTAAAAGCCTACCTGTGCGCCGCTTGGGATTTTTTACAAGAAAATACTGCTGACACCTGGGTTTAATACTGCAAATGCAAGGGCTTTCAACAATGGGCCAAAGGCTCAGTGACCACTGTGTTGGTGGTAGATAGTGGCGTAACAAACATTTAGTTAAATGAAAATCTCTGCGATATCCAAGTTATATCTGATATGTTTCCTTATGGTACTGATACTAAATGCAACCCATCCAGAATTATGATAAATCACTGTTTTCTGTTGTGGATTAGCTGTATAGAGACATAATTTCAGGGAAACAATGTTGCAGCAGCAGATTTTGAATCAACATTTTAGACGGCATTCGCCTGCAGCATCAACAAAATACCAAATGAGGGAATATCTTTCTTCATCCCTTCAACAGAGTTGCACTAACTTTCTTTACCAAGGTGCACTGAGGCTGTTCTTGCTGCTTATGATCGCCCCGCATAATTTTAAACACACTTTGTTATAGTTGTTATTTTAATTTTCCACCCAAATGTACTTCAAACTGCACCACCAGATTAGCAGTTTGTTAAAAATCCATATGGCAAGTGCTTTGCTTATACTCTAAAATGCTGCCTTTATTCTAGTTATTGCAGTCAGGGGCACAATAGAATCCATTCCAGCCCCCAAAGATTGGTGTCAAGAGGGGCCCAGTGCACACACACACAGATTGCAGAATTATATATTCTACTCTACTTGAAACGATCCATTCAACAAACTTAAGGTGACATGCTTGGTGAGTGGATTTCAGGTCAGGTGGATACAGCAATTTATAATGAAGCCTTGCACATGCACTACTTTTAGCCATCCAGCTGTTGCTTCACTACCAATTGGGACGGTGTGAAAAAATATGCAGTCATAATGGCAGTAGATGGAGATTTTTAGGTTGATGCGTCCAATTGCTCACTCTGTAGTGGACAAGATTTCTACGCGGTCCTCGCTTATCAACGCAGGTGCCGGCAATGCAACTGCAATTACCAGCTCTGACGTCAGCATTGGGAATGGTTGCCTGGGCCGTTACCTGCGGACAGCTCCGGCTCTCGCAGTCACACTCTGCCGGCTCGGAGGAAGGTGTTTGATTCAAAAAATGGCTCTGCTCAGAAATAGATTGCCGGGCTTGCTATGATGAGATTAGTGCGGCGTAGGTTCTGGAGAATCGACAGAACATGAAGAGAGCTTTATAGCTGCTATATGGCTGATGTGCCCTAGAATTAGTGTCTGTGGGCACCAAAGTGAAGTCTGAATCCTCTGATGTCCTGTGGTGATTCATTTAACTTTGCAACGGCTGATTAAACTGTCTCTGCCTCCGTTTTAACAAAGCATGATGGGGTGACAGTTTGACAGCGAAACCTGTTTTATTTTGAATCTGCGGCGCACCATTTACAGCTTCTACTGGCACAGGCCTTTTAAAGTTGAACACTGGTGCAGGTGTGCATGCGGGCACACAAGAGGTGAACCGGTATAGCTCACCGCATGTGATAATCTGCCTCCACTGCGACTCCATCGCTGCAATCAGGCTTCGTAACGCGGTTGTAAACGAATGTGTATGCGCTCAAATGTTGTTTGGACACACTTTCCCTTTAATGTTCGCTCTTAATTTATAGAAGACAGAGCCAAGGAAGGAAGGAAGGAAGGAAGGAAGGCAGAGGGAAGGCAAGGAAGAGGCAGAGAGGGATTTGTGCTAAATTGAGGTGTGCGAGTTATTCCCGTAGCGTTTGTCATGTCGTAGCGAATAAAAAAAAAGTAGCTTGAGCAGACTTATCAGCATTCACACATGTTAATATTCACTCAGTCTCCGCCCTATTGCTCTAATCCCCCCACATGTGGGTATCATTAACACGGGGTTCTTAAAATAAAATCAAAAACCTATATCTCCCCCTGACCAACTGCTGTGCACGCACACACAAAAGGCAGAATATGATTTAAGTTCTGTGAATATCTGTCTCAACCACATCCACCTACACTTTGCACGCAGAGCGCCAAAGCATATGTACGCGGCGTCGAAAGGCACACAGAAAATGATACATGGAGTATACACACTCCAGCGGCACGCTACACATATGACGTATTACATACATATCTACAAACATGCAAATCATAAATGCACGCTCAACTAAGGGGGCGGATGCAAAGAGAGCGAGTCCATGAGCTGTATGAGAGCTCTTCTGAGATCCCTCTAGCCCACCGTGGGTGTTTTGTCTTTCCCGCGAGGGATGCTCGATGTTTTGCGGAGGCAGGTTCAGCTCCAGGATTAATGAAAAGCTCCATCTTAGTCATGAAAAGAGCATTTTCACAATCTATTTAACATCATGCATACCAAAGGCTCACATTAGGCACTGTTGACTTATGCTCGCCTACAGCAGTGTTTTCTGATGCATTCATTGCCACTGCTGTGATCTTCTGTGGGTAGGCTGCCCCCCTCCAGCCGTGCCCATTGAGTCTCTTGCATTTCTCATGTTCACTGTCAGAAAACTCATTCTTCAGCGGCGAGATGAAATATGGCACGCAACTGGAAGTCTGAGGGAGTTATTGAAGAAATGAGAGTAATAAAGCTTCCCAGGACTTTAGTGTTCTTTGCGGATAATGTCTTTTTTTACCCCGTCTGGCGATGGATGATTGTCCACTGAATCAGAGGATTCAGTGGCACGGAGCATGGTATTAGGCAATTTAGTCAAACCTTTATAGGTCAAATGCAGCACTCTGTGAGCTTGCAGTGAGTGGTACCAGGTCACAGGATGGTAATGCAGGATGTATCTATCTCAGTGGCCACACTGATCCGACAAGGACTAAAGTGGTGTAATAGGCTGCAGTGGAAAAGCTCGCAGAAGTACATTCCATGAGTGCTGGATGTTATTTCAGCGGTTGCACCTGGTGAATTATTTAGCACAAATGGTTGTAATTACACAGTGACAACAGTGAGGGCGATTAGGTTGCGGTGTGTTTAGATCATCGCAGGGCCGCGCGATGAACTCGAAGGTATTCCAGGAACTGCCGCGTGCTCCCACTCGCCTCCTCCCCGCCGCCCTCCCTCCCTTTAGCACTGTCAGCAGTTTCCCTCCTGTGAGTGGCTGGCGTCAGGCCGGACCGCTCAGAGCTTTTAAAAGGCTGTTAAAGGTCCTTGTGAGACACGGCCCCTATTCCTCCGCCACTACCGCCACAACGTCCACCCAGCCCGCCCACAAAGCCCTCCGAGCAATCACAGCTTCTCAGGATGTCAGCTAGCATTACTGTAAACCCCCCCCACCCCCTTTACGCCTGTGATCAGGGCTCACCCATGCAGGGGAACTGGGGCAGAGTGAAGGCGCTCGCTCGTAGCAACCGATGCAGAGGCCGGTCATCTCCGCCACACTGACCTCTGAGGGCCTTTCGAGGATTGTGATGTGACGGCGTGGGCGATGAATGATGGTGAAAGTAATGCTCTGATTCATCTGTTAGTGTAAACACAGACAGACTAGCACAGCAGAGTGAGATGCGACTAAGGGCTCGAATAAGACACAAATGCCATCCGATTCACTTTTTTAAGGTGAAGACAACTGGAGGGCCCATTATGTGGCCCCGCTCTCCTGTCCTGTCCAGGTTGGTTCGTCTGTCAAGGTGAAATGGCAGGACTGCAAATTCTGCTTGACAGCCGGAGCTCCCCTTAGGGAGACTAAGTGGCGTCAACCTGTCGTAGTCACACACTGTTGCTGACAAGGTGATGATGAACACCTTTCATTAAAAGGCAGAAGCTGGGCTTTTCCTGTGAGGGAACATGTTCTGGTCTTAATGTCAAAGGGAAAAGGCTAGGGCTGGAACGGGAAGCCTTGGGGCCCAAACTCTATATGATTTTATATGGCAAGAACCACTCCCGTATGTCACACTTAAAAATTCATAGGGCCGACAATCAGAGTCACAGGAAGAGGTGCATTTCTGCTTGGATTGGAGCTCCCCGTGAAAACTGTTTCAGTCTTGTCACAAGCTGTCAACATTGCAGCTGCTGCAGTAAACATATAATGTGGATTTATATCGTTTAAAGCCACACCTGGCAGCGATGACGGCTCCAAATGGCAGCGACAGGTAACTGTCTCGACAATTTCAAGTTCTATACCCTGAAATTACAGCTTTGGAAGCCATTAAACTGCACACAGCCATGCAGGCCAGCCTGCTTTAAAGGGGCAGGAGAGACGAAAGCTCATATAGCCGGGAGAGGAAGCGACAAGTCCAGTTTTCTCTGATCAGCGCACTCGCTTGCTACTAATTAGGAGGCATCTTTGCCTCAAATTTTGATTTGTCTCTCCTGTGGGCACCCAACACCAGACTTTAATTTGGGTAAACAGGGTTAATCAGTGTGTTGTCAGAAACATTGGATGGGGTGTTGGCTTGTAGCCTGGGTTTGACTGATACAGCAAATGTGTTTTTAAATGGAAATCTCGCCCGCTGTAGCTTCAAAATGTAAGATAGAGCTCCCATTAGGTTTTGAATAAATACTGCGTATTGTAGCTGAAATATTGACTATTTTTGTCGCCGTACTGTCACACTGCTGAGAATGTTTGACAGATGTTCAGTATCTGTGAGGGAGTTAAGGAGTCAAACTGTGTGGCATAAAAGCAAATCCCCTGCCAGAATTCACACAATGCCTCATCACAGGCAAAACATGGCGAACCACCTGCTATAAATGTCCCATCATGAGTCCAAAACACACAACGCCAACAATAATAATAATGATAACGGCAATACTACTATAGATACCTTGACTAATGGCAAAGCCTTCATGAACGCGATTATAGTGTGCTGCATGATCAAAAAGATTGAAACCTGTACTTTCATTGATTATTCAGCGCCAACAAAAAGGGAAGATGTGCAGCGCTGGATCCATTAGGGTCCACTAGCAGAATGTAAATTATGACATTAGGAGCAATAAAACAGCTCGGATCTCTCAGTAAACACTAGTGTCTGAAGTACCCTGGCTGCAAGCGCATGGCTTCAAATGAGACACGGCTCCCACACCTACAATCTATTCACAAATCATTACTGGCCTAATGAGCAACATCAAACCCCGACATTACGACAAGTTACTACCATCTCCATGACAACTAGGATTGCAGAAAAAAAACAGCGATCTGTCACTCGCACTTCCTTCCACTTTTGCTCGCTGCAGGTTCAACACATTCAGAAACTTTATCTCATCAAATTTCGGCACCTCGGACTTGTTTAGTTTCAGCAGTGCCGCGGGTGGCTTGTGTAAGTGCAGGTTGATTCTTCCTCATGTTGTCCCTTTTTAACATTAGAGAGCTGTATCCACGCTCGCTATCGAAGTGACCACACAGCGTTCAATTACATTGATTTTTTTCTTCTTCCTTTGTTGTCCTGCTGGGTATTTTATAAGCATGGTGGGTGCACTCGCACAGAGTAAGGGAAGGCAAATGGAAGAAAACAGCTGCCTCACCTGATGTGCTTTAATTATGCACAGACCATTTTCAAACGTAACAAAAGAGGATGAAAAGAATTGTAAATGACCAAATTAACATGTTACCGTTGTTCAGTGGAGACCTTTAAATCACGAATGTTAATGTTTTTATCCAATTGGAAGGTTTTAGAATTATTATACCCTTTCAAACTGAATTGAAAAAGACTTGGTTGGCAAATAAAAAACAAGACATCTTTATTTCCCTATTCATGGTACCCTGGAGGTCCTGGTAGAGATATAACGCTCTGCGTTACCCAAATCAAGCGCTCCCTTTCTGTGATGAAGATGATATCCCTTTTTGATTGTCCAAGATTGTGAATTCATGTGAATTTATTGCATCATTTTTAGCATTCTGTAGCCCCTCGAGACTGTGACAGAGGTTAGACAGATGAAAAACTGAAAAGGAGAATATATCGGGAGGTTTTCATATTTTCATTTATCATTCACTGCACTTATTCCATTTGGCTGCTGCAGCAGTTTCAGGGCCATAGATCATGTTTACATGCGTGTGGAAAATGCAATTGTAATGTGATTAAGACAGTAATGTGAGTAAGGTGGGACTCATGTGCACTGTGCTGTGATTGTTTGCATTATGATGCTCTTAGCAGGAGAGAGCATGGTTGCAGCAATGTATGTGAAGTCGGCAGCTATTACTGGTATTCACAGAGACCATTAAAGACACGTTATTGTCTTAATGGGAAGTTTGATCAATTTATTCCTGAGTAGTGTTCTCTCATGACAGGGAAACATGATTACTGAAAAGCATACATACTATATAGGTGTATGTGAGTGTATGTGTGCATATATATATGTTGTCCTATAAACAGTTTAATGGAACTGTTATTTTCATTTGACTATTAACATGAGTTCACATTATTATTTTTCCGTATTAGCATATATAAATATTGTTTTTTGTTACATTATCTTGGGCATTGTTCCACTTTCCTGACTGAAGTAGTTTAGATTTATCTTATATGATGGATTGTTGTGAAAATTTGCACAAACATTGATGATCCCCTGAGGACGAATTTTGCTGTCCCTTTCCTTTTAACAACAGATTAAGCGATTCACCCATTCAGTGAAATATCTCAACATACACAGGATTAATGGCAATTTTCTTCGGGCAAGAACTTTCATGGTTACCAGAAAAGTCTTTCATGATCGACTGACTGTTCCTGTGGTGCCATCACTGGGTGACATTTGCGGTTTTGAGTGAAATATTTCAATAGACATCAAATCGATTTTACACTGAATTTGGCCTCGACATAATGACATTTATTTTCCCATCAGGATTAATAATAACTCTGGCGATCCTCTGACTTTGTCATGAAAAGGTCAAAGATTACAGTTTGTCCAATACTTTGCTTTATGACCTACAAGACTAATGACATTCCCATCAAGCTTAGCAATACTTCATGTTCAGTGCTAATTAGCAAATATTAGCACGTGAATACACTAAACAGAGCATTATATCTGGTGACCATTAGCATGTTAGCATTGTTAGCATTTAGATATGCATCCCCATAGAACCGCTAGCATGACTTAGTTTTGTATATATAGTGTAAAATAAATCATACTATCTATTTTAAAGTATTTCTTTGCTAATTATATAAGTTATACACAGTCCTACCACGTGATTTTGTGAAATATGGCTCTCGGGAAGCTTTTTATTACCATGAGATGGTAAAAACTGAATGGATATAGGGAGCTCTTGCCAAAGTAGCCGTGAACAGCTGAGTTCCCTGTGCAACCATTCAAAATTATATCTGGAAATCATTCAGAGAAATAGAAAGTCCATTATTACAGGTGTTATTTTGGATCCAAGGTTGTTGTGATAGAGTCCTTTGGGTGACTGACTGTGCATGCATCTAAGAATTACCATAAATAATTTGCAAACACTCTCACTTTGTGCTGAAAGGCCATTTCAAGTTTTTACAGAACATATTACACCTGTTCATGCATTTATGCATATCTCATCAGCCACACTTCGTTGCATAAGAAGCACTTTTCATATTCACAGGTATTATTGTTTTGCATGTGGATGCAGGGCTTGAGTTGATGTGCTTGTATAGTTAAGCGCTTACACTCATCACAGCAAATTGGATGGCAGCTTAATAAGTGGCGCTAACTTTTTAAAATTAAATTGATTTCCGGACACAGTCATTTTTGCTTGTTTAGTTATTACCTCAGAAACTGACAATATAGTGCCATCTTCTAAATGGATTTCTGAATATATCTTTGTCGGACATAATGGGCTACGAACGAGGAAAGAAAAAGTAATCATAAATTGGTTTTAAGGTTGTGTCAGTTAATTAGCACCTGATTAAGCGGTCAGGGAGATGTCCATGTGCCGCTGTGGGATGAGCCGGTGAGCTTCATCAAGAGGATGCCCATTAACCAAAACTGTTTTAAGTAAAAGGGGAAATTATTAGAAATGTTTCGGCGGTGGTACTCAAAAGGCTGAACAGTGTAAAACAAAACAATGTCACAAATGAGCAAAATTTACTATATTTTCATAAACAAAAAGGAAGAAACAAACAAATGCAGAATTAATGTCAGTCCATTTAGTTGAGTACAACAAGAACATAAAGTAAGTCTTAATCAGAAGCCCTGCCATGGTGTTTTTTTCCCTTTTTTTTAAAAGGTGATTTTTGTCCAGGAAATGAGTTGTTATTTGCCACCGGTTGGAAAAAAAAATCTCATTAGCAGTCAAGCTCTGCACTGTATAAAACTGTCAGTGACATCCCTCTCTCCTGCCCCTGAAGACTTGTTACAGTGTTCGGGGCAACTTGTGAAGACATGGCAGTGTAAACTGATGTTTGAATTGTGACATGAATGCAGACAGAGAGGCAGCATTATTTTCTGGAAGAGACATCTTTCTCCTCTAACAATGTCCCTTTCTTTTTCATTCAGATAATCTCATTTGAGATTGCATTGTTGGGCTGTCTTCCAAAGTGTCACATAGCAATTACACACTTGTAAAGACCTGCGATCGGCTGTGGAGTTCAGACAAGTGTACATTATTATAACCTCTTGTAGGCTGATATGTTGGGAATTTCAGATATTTGATTTTTCTTTTCCCATTTCTCGTCTTCCAAAGATTATTGTCCTGTTTGTCTGGCCAGTCGCCGATAGTGACGATGAGGCCCCTCCATCCTGTGCAATTTGAAGCTGTCATAGAAAGAAAAATTTACAGTCTGAAGAAAAACAGGATGACATCTTTGGTCATCAATCCAAAAATGTTTGTTGTTGGTGAATTTGGAGCTTTGGAAACCAAAGACAGGTCGCATAAAGATTATGACGCTATAAGTCTTACAGTGTGACTTACCGCACTGTCCACAAACCACAAATTGGAATATGGCTTGAATATATCCACAGATGCACACATGTCTATGACGCACTGGCATTCTCTCATCTGTTGTAAATGCAATTTCTCAATTGTTACACAAAAACAGTGCCAGGGACAGTTCGCCAGACATTAATCGGCAAGCACAGTTTGACACAACGTGCAGCCAAGATTTTATTAGACCCATCTCGAACAGTGTGACAAGCAAATAACCTGTAAAATCGCTGTTATCGCACAGTACAGGGTTCTCTGGCAAAGATTTGTTAATCCCCATTCAAGCAAAATCATCCTCTTATCCAACCACCTGTCCCTACAGAACCAATAATGTCACATTATTATGTCAGTGGCTTACATTAATAGTCCGTGGGCTTTGTATTTATACCACAACTTGAAAGATTTTCCACGCCGGTTCCCACAATTCATTTTTTCTAAGTTGAGAATCAAGTCTGGGCGAGCAGCTGTCATGTTTCCCCAAAAAAAAGATGTCTGAGTCCTTATTGACAAGCACCGTCGAAGATTCCCGTAGCTGTTTCATTGTAACACAGACATCAACTACGACTTAGAAACGGTTGCCAGCTACCATCTTGCCGCATGTGAGGGGAGCTAAAGCTGGTGGACAGAAAGCTTTCCAGCCCACACGCTGACCGTGCATCACATGGAGAGTGCCCATGCCCACCTGCAGCTTTGGAAGACCCCACGCTGCCAACATCTGCTGCAGGTCTCCGAGGACCTGTGGGCTGCAGACTCATCTGCACTTCTGAGTGTGTTTGGTCTCACACAGGAGTTTGAAGGATGATGAGACATTTGTTCTTGAAAAGCACAAATAAATTTAATCTACACTCATTTTCTCATTAAAAAAAAGCAAAACAGATTTTGCCAGGGGAAGAATTTATCCTTGCAGAGTGAGAAAGGTACATTTATAGGTTAAGGAACAGGTGTTCATACTCATGAGCTGGCAGTATAATTTAATCAATTATACATAAAAATGATTCCCCACATGCATGATGGAATGAAATCTGTAGAACAGCCTATAGATTCAGCACCTGCTCCATTTTACACCCACATATGACACATGCACTTAGGCAGGGTGAGAAATTAACTTCTTAAAATTTAAACCTCTACCAGCCGCTGACAGATAGATGTTCAAAATCAGCCACCACCCAACAATAAATCATTATTTTGTGTCTGCAATCCAGCAGGCACTCAGATTTTACCAGCATTTGGCTGGTAGCTACAGTTCCCACCCTGTAGTCAATGCAGGTTAAAGTGAAAAAAACAAAAAACAAAAACAAGAAACAATACCCTGCTGCAAAGAGAGGACACACAGGTCAATAGATGTTTTGATGGAGATGATTTTCATCCGTGGGACTGTGATGGTGGTAATTCTTGTCCAGCAAGTGCAAAAATAAACTTCACCATTTTCATTTATTTTCTCTTCTTTTTGAATTATATTGTCATTTATTTGTTTGTCCAGACATCTCTGGTGAGTTCATGGTAGGTCTGGTAGAGACCTCAGTTTACATGACCATTTTCAGAATAGTTTTTAGGGGATATTTCACTACTAAAGTGATTTGATTTAAAGAAGATTTGCACGCATCTTAAGGACACAAATTTCCTTTGTGTGTGGACCAAAAGAAGCCTTTTTTCTTTTTTCTGCATATCTTTAGACAGAATCTTGTGTTGCATATGTAAATGAACTATACACAAAAGGCAGCCAGATCAAAGTTCAGAGCATGATTGGAAACGTAATCACAAATTAACCTTTACATTTATTCACAGCTGAATTAATCCATATGGGTAACGAGGGGACAGAAATACATCAAAACAAGCAGAAAGCTGACCTACAAAGCTGAGAAATGCAAATATAGCTGCAGCTAATTATTATTTCCACTACAGAGGAATTAATATCTATAAATTTCCAGAAAAAAGAGAAAATTTCCCAGTATAATTCTACATCTACAAATGCAATAAAGCCTCTTTTATCCATCCAATACTCCAAAGCCCAAAATATATTCTTTTTATATTTTATCTTATCTTATCTTATCTTGTAGATGCTGCCATCAGACATTTTGCATTTTAGCTCCCAGTAACTAAGACTACGATAAGATGAGGAGACAGATTAATTTCTCAGTTGACAGACCAAATGATTAATTGTTTCAGCTCTGCACAAAGCAACAGTTGCATGTATTTGAAGTCTGTCTTTATTCTATCCACCTGACTAGTAGGCCAAAGGACGAGCTATAAAATCTTAATTTGGTGCAGTCAAACTATATTTTCCTTCAGCTACAGGATCTCTCATCAAGACCACATATCAGTGTTTTTATGGGAGCAAATCGAGGCTCTGTTCTCTTAGTTACATCATCCAATGTGCTGTTTTCATTAAAATATATTGAATCATCCGTCACTTTACATTTATGTCCTCGTGATCCTTTTCCCACACCGGTTCACTGAATTGATGTTTTTGGGGAAACAGCGCCCCCTGGATGAAATATCAACCTCTGTTTAGTGAAAGGGAACCAGGTGAAAAGAGTAGCTTTTAATTAAACTGTCAGGGGTTTGTTAGTGAAGCCTTCCCAGCTAAGATCGCGTCCGTGAAACATCAAGTACAAAGTTAGTGACGCTTTCCAGCTGCCTAACACTCGCAGGAATCAATTAGAGGTTGAAGGTTTTTATGAACTTCGACTCCCCAAAATGTCTGTTGATTAAAAATCTGACACCTGACAGGAGCTCTAACCATCCTGAAACTGGACCTGCTCCGACAGGTCGAAAGAAAAGGTCGCTAAAACCAGAGAGCGCTTAAAAATAACCAAAATGTCAGCGGAGTCTGGTATTGTGGAGGGCGTGAAGTCCAGCCAGAGGAAGAGTTAGGAGGCTTTTCAACTCTCCTCCGCCATGAAGGACATTCATCTTCTTTTACAAATATCTGGTGAGTGAAGTTCACCCCACACCTGTCTGTGATGTGCAATATGATGTTAATGACAGCCGAGCAGTCATTTAATTTAGCAGCTTTTGTTTTGGTTGGATTTGTTGCAGCGTTATAATGAAGCCTTGTGTTGATCGGGTCTCACCTGTTCACTGCCTGATGACTGACTGTAGGTAGATCACATCCGAGAGATACCCTTGCTATTTCGCTTCCACGCAACGCAGTTTGTGGAAATGTATCTTTGAATGTAAAAAATAAAATCATAACATCACCATGTTGCAGCTGGTAGAGCTCATTTTAATTTGTTTAATTTGCCAGGTAGCTTTTGAATTTACCTTCAGGGACCAATGACTCTTATCCCATCCTCTCTTATAATCATACACCATAATTTATTATCACAATTATTTGTTGATTATAGTTTGTATTGGTAATCTACAGAGTATTTATTCACTCAGGTTACCTCAGTACAGTACTTTAGTAAATTACTTAGTATGTTAGTTACTTTCCACCGATGGTCAAGCATTTAGAAGTTGAGTTGTGTAAGTCATGTATTTCAGACATGCACTGATACGTTGGTATTTTTAGGCGAATGTACGCTTGTAAATGTGATCTGTGAATAAATTTTTTGTAGTTAGATGTATTAACTCCAGTGCTGATCTGATGTGATAATAAGCTACAATATGCTGTATTTTAAGAAGGTATTATGTATGTTCAGTATGATATGCACATTTTCTCTTTTAGTTTGAGCATAAATTTAAATCTGATTTCAATGTGATTGCAAGTTGCACAAGAAAGTAAATGTTACATGGTTTTGTTCTTCCAGCACAATGTGACCGTACTACAGATTAAAGCATCTACTCTGGTTTTAAGTAGAAAGGGGCGGTGGGGGTGGGCGCTTTCTTAAACGCGGTGAAGCTCTGTGGGACAGCCTCAGCAGGTAACACTATTAAAATTAAAACAGTCAGAGGCTCTGACAAGTTGGACAACTGCTAAATTTTAACATATTATTGGTTTCTCTTTGGTTTGTCTTCCTTCATTCTGAGATCTTACCCACTATTTTGTGCTGGGTTTCAGAAAATATTGGCTTAATTGTGTCGTTTTTGTGGTTCTATGAGTTTCTTTTCTTGTTCTCTTGCAGTCTTGTAATGTAAAAAACTGACCCATGATCCTCTTTTACAATCCTTGGTTGTAAGCCTAGTGTGTTACTGAAATAAGTAATGGGTGCAGACACTTGAATCTTCACATAATCAGCCTGTATCTCCTCTTTTCTTGCTGTGGATGTTGTGGAGGTAATCAGAAGGGAGGCCTTCTGGTTCTGGATTTACTCCCTGGAGTCTCTGGGCCTCTTATGCATTTTGTATTAGCTACAGGAGGTTTTAAAAATGCATGTACAGTTTTGTGAAGGTGATGCAGGTGGCGGCTGCGCTTATGCGCATTTTCGTTTTCTCTCCTCTCGCCGCCACCGACGGCTCGTGTAAAATGGGCTTTGATGAGACACCTGATAGGTTTCGGGATCCGATAGCGAGATTTGGGACGC
>JAOXYL010000100.1:6726886-6744211 GCA_028564955.1 Terapon puta
AAACCTCACCTTCAGCTTTCGCTCAGGCACTTGATGTTGGCGTCGCGTCGCTCCCATTATCTTGAAGAATCAAACAAACACAGACTGTACTTCCAAAGCACCCGTTGTTGCTGATATGCCCTAGTTTTCCATATGTCGGCGCTCCGAGCAATTCTGTCAGAAATAAGTCTCTCAGGGGGCACAGGTTTGATAAGACAAATTCCTTAATCCTGACAGGCAGGCAGGTCTTGCTCAACAGATACAGTAAATCAATCAATGTGTCTGAGAAGTAGCAGGCTTCTGTATCGACTGCGACCCCCCCCTCCCTCTTCCCTCCTCCTCCTCCTCCTCTTTTACAGACTCTTTGTCGGATACACTGCGCAGTGATGGCTCGTGATGCAGTCCGTTTTCACGTCCCTGCTCTGCACGTGTTAAACCGCTGTGGTGTGCATTCTGAAAAACAAGGTTAAAAAAGGGAAGGAAGAGGGGAAGGCAAAAAAAAAACAAAAAAAAAAACACGTGTATGACCCACAAGATGAAGTGTGCTGGGCATCATTACCGAGCGCCGCTTAGAGTCAACAGGAGGCTTGAGATGGTTCACCTCATGCCATCTTTTCACTGGACCATTAACCAGCTCCACTGAGTGAGCGAGCAAGCGAGCAACGTGAGGTGAGAAAAAGAGAGAGAGAGAGAGAGAAAGAGAGAGAGAGTCTTCAGTGCCAGAGGCTTTGAGAGACCAGGACGTTTGGATATATTTTAACCTGTAGATTCAAGATTCAAGCCTGCCCTCTGAATCGTATTCAGTCCCGGCCCCGAGGCGCACATGTGATGATAGGTCGGAACTGAAAGCTTTACAGGGAGGAAACCTGGTGGCGGTGATGAATACCAAGCAGAGTTTCTGAGAAACTAAACAGGAGTATATAGGAGCCTCGGTGAATGAAGGATAAGACTCGAGAGCGAACGGGGGGGAAGATGAGTCGGGGGTGTGTATTTCATCACTCCAGCAAGACGTTAGTCATTGAATTAGCCGACCAGTCGACCGGAAGTCAACACTTTTTAATACGCTCCTCTGACTCCCCCACGACGGCTTCTCCTCGCGGCGTCTTCATCCCTTTTTAGGCGGCGCGAGATTTCTCCCCCCTGCTCTTCCAGGGGCCAGGAGAATCACGGCTTGTTCTCACATTTCAGTCCATTTATCTCCTGCTAGATGCAGCTCAGTGATCTTAGCCCTCCATTAGCCCGCACAGAGAAGCATCCAGTGCAAGTAAACAAAAAATTTAGGGATGGCCCATTTCTTCTTCTCTCTCTCTCTCTGCCTGCTTTCAACCTTGCCTTCCAAATGACTTACGTTATCTTCAAAACAACACATTACATTCGCTGCGTTGAAAAGCGGCCGAGCTCCGGCCTCGTGCTAATAAGCCTTGTTTGCATGTCCTAAAATGTCTGTAGCTGGCACGGAAACGGAGCGGCTCTCTGGTGTGGTTGTCACAAAGTTGATATTTCGAGAGATAAATTGCGCCCGTGTTTCCTCAGGGTTCTCGGCGAAGGGGAAATCAAACGGCCACAGTCAGCCATTGCATAATATCGTGTCTTAGCGAGATTTGCCACACATCTCAGGGTTCTAAATAAATCACAGCTGTCAACTGCATTTTGCCGTTTCTGTAATTAATGTGGCCCAGAGTTAAAATATTCCAGCTCCCCGCGCCCATCTCTCTTCATATCCAGCAGTGACAAAACGCATCAGATGTCAGGGGGAAGAGATTGGATCGTTTCAATCATTTTCCGTTTCTATAAAAATGCTTTTCCCGGCAGACACCTCTGGCAGCAGCGTGGTGCGAAATGCATATCATATCACTCTGAACATGAACCTGGCTATTTGAATGAACACATTTAATTAACCTCAATATTACTTCATTTTAGAGCCTTCCATGTGGAGTTTTTCCCCTTACATTAGATATTTTACTCACGCACCGAATTTTGATCCTCACTTGTCATTTAGAAGATCCAAAATTTCCTAAATTGTTGTTGTTTGACTTTGTTGTTGTTGATTGAATGTTTTTTTGACTTCAGTGTGGACAACTGAGTTAGTTGGATGAATGATAAAGAAATGAGCTGATGATGAAAATGATGATCAGTTGCATCCCCAAGGTGGGATCTCGTGAGCAGAAAGTTGAGACACATAAATCTAAGACACAAATAAAATAGCAGATTTAGGACGTCCATTACGTTGCGAGAATGACCTACAACTTAATTTCTTTTTTTCTGCACTAACTAGACATAATTAGCTTTCTTCTGGTTTGAATTTCAGCGCTGAAAAGATCTTTAAATTATAATTAAAAGTAGTAAGTTAACAGGGCTCTGAGGAGAGAGCTGTAGAAAATGTCTGAAATTGATACTAATCTCGTATTCCTGCTGATTTCCCTCAGTATTGTAAAGGCGATCACGGCGAGTAAAACATGGATAAGGAATTGCTTTGAAAATTGATTCTGATTAGTTGCATCCTGCCTCTTAAGCAGCCTTTATACCTGGCTCCGCTGAATTAAAAACACACATTGAACCAAACAAGTGTCGTAATTAGAGCCAACTAAAATACGTGGTCAGCTAATATGACAACAGTGTTGAAAGCTTCGGCTGTAATTTTCTATCATTTGGGCCTCTTTTATAGCAGTCGGCGCTATAGCCAGCTCTGTGTGGAGAGCTAGTTTCCCCAACTGTTTACTCTGACAACAGTAATCAGTTATTATTGTGAAGTATTATAACATGGAGGGAAACGCCGCTGAGCCCAGTGCGAGGCTGGGCTGAGGTGCCGCAGCTTAAAAGCACTTTGAAAATTGTAACAGAGGGTGGAAAAAACAAACAAAAAAAAACAATCACGCCGCACAGATCTGAGCGGGAGGAGGCTGTTTTCTATTGTGAAGTGTGACACAAACCGGTATCAGGATTGCTCTTTGTCTCAAATGCATAGCGTGACAGCTGGCAATAAAGACGGCGTTCATCAAGACGGTTTCTGTAGTGATGCATGGAGGCGTATGAAGGCCCGAGGATTCGCTCTGTCAGAATTATGCACGTACTGTCGAGGCAACTGTGCGGCAGTGATGAAAGTTTTTGCGCGTCTTGATGACACTTTCGGTCCCGTCTCTGAAGAAAAAACAGACGTAAAATACGTGTGTAAAATGTTTTGTAACGTTCGCATGATAATGATTCTCATCTTCGACTGTTCCAAGAACTTATGAAAGACTAATTGATTGCATATAAATGGAAAGTGAATCAGCTGTTTTGACATTTATCATTTTTCAAGCGAAAACATCAGTCTTCCTCTGGTTTTGTCCCTTGACTTTAAGGATTTGCTGCTTCTTTCCATCTTTTAAAATATCATTGTTAACTGAATATCTAAAGGATTTGGACCGTTGGGGCACAAAATTACACATTTTAACATTTCAGCTTGGAAATGCTGGACATTTTTCACTTTCTTCTGATATTTTATACACAACATGTGAAAGTAAACAGCAGATTAATAGATTATGGAATCAAACATTCACTGCAGCAAATAATTGACCACTTTTATCTGATGTAACTGTAGATGCTGGTTATAGATTGCCAGAGGAATGCACAATGTGATACTGAGAGCACGACTGAACTATTAATCGAAACATGATCTACATCACAATGCAGCCAAGTGCACTTTAGAAACCTCCGATAAAGGTAAAACGTGTCAAAAGAAACTATTATAAATGAAGCATTGTGTTACAGAGATGCCTCGTCCTACAAAATATATTCAAATTTAAGGGAGAATTCTTATTTTGTACAGATCCCAGAAAAATCAAATCATCATCATCGTTTTCATACATTTCTGCCGGTGAAAGAAAAATTTCAAAACGGTTGTGACTCATGTTGTAACCACGACTAAGAGTGGAAGTGCAGCTTACAGCAAGAATTCAGTGAAACTGCGGGTAAAACTGAGTTTTCTGTCAGAGCTGTGTCTGACTTGTCCTTGCTGGGAATAGCTGGGTTGAAGAGCTGAGAGGCAGATCCGTGGCAGATGAAAAGTTCTGTTAAGTGCATAATTTACAGTTTAATGGTTTTACTGCTCAGAAATTAAGCTACCACCCACCCCAGCCCCCAGACCATTAACAAATGTGAACAAAGAGCAACACTGAAAGTTAGATCCGTTGTTATTGATTCATTCTTTTAAGGCTCATTTCAATCATTTTTTTTTTCCTCCACTGGAAACTTAATGGCAGCCTCTCCTCAGCTTCCCAGTCCTTGTGTGCAGCTTGGCCCAGCTCTCTCCAATCATTTTCCTCAGGGCAGCCTTCCTCTACCTTCCTATTGATCTGCTGTGCAGCATCAACATGCTGGAGTGTCAATTAGAGAGCCCCTCCTGCCCATCTGTGAGAGGAGAGCTACAGCACATCTCTAAAAGTTTCCCTGGCCGGCTTCGCCATCCAGCAGCTGCTCAGGGTCTCAGAAGATGAGGATGAAGAGGGGGATGATCTGCTGAAAATAAATATACATTTATTTCAGATGTATCCTTGTTTGTATTGATAATGTTCCTTTTGCAGCACTGATTGGACTGTAAAATGTTTGGGCCAGTGCTGTGAAATCTCTGTGAGGGGAGTTTTCAAGGTGCAAAGGCTAGTCTGCACAACACATACTCCACCTTCAAAGAGAGCACATCTTAAGCTTTTTCAGGTGAAGTGCATATGTAAGGGCAGGTGGGTTGATGGGAGAGGAAGGGACGTGTACTTTACTCTGCGAAAAGCAATGTCTGTCTCCTGCATTGTTACTCTTAGCAACCCGCAGATCTGCAGCACGTTTTGCGGATCTTTCTGGATCACGTCTCCTCCCCGATGACTTCGTTATTTCATGTTCCCCTTAAAAAACGCAAACTGTCTCCAGACTTCTTTCAAACGTCAACAAAGTGCTGCAACAGTTCCTAAATATCAAAACGATCCGTGTGCCTGAAAACCAGTTCTTGGTGACAGATGTGTAGGCGAAGCGAGACCAAACACAATGTAAAACAACACCCACGCTGTGTCTTCCTGTGCACATTAAAAATCAGCGTTTTATTTGATGGTTATTTCTGTTGAGAATGCTCATTAAATTAAAATCTGCGGTAATTAAATGACCGAAAAAAGACATATTTTAACGTGCAGACAGAAAACGTCCCTTGGTAAACAGGCAGGTTATGTCCTTTTCAGAATTAAGGTGTTACTGTAGATTCAGCTGCTGGGTCAGCTCGCGTGGCCGTGAAACAACACTCAGTTATTTGCCTGAAGGTTATTGTATGGCCTTTTGAAATGAAGGCATAGCCCGCTCCGAAAAAACACACTTTTGCACCTGAGGAAAGGTTGTTTTCCTGATATGAATCTCCGGTAATTCCTGCAGCTGTCTTTGACATTTTGTGGCTGGTAAGCATTTTTTTTTCTCCCCCTCCAGTCTCTGTCGCACATATTTATTGAGGTATGCCATTACAGGCCCATTTGTAAATATACACCCCTCTTTGTCCTCTCATTCGGCGTGACTTGGGTTCTTTTCTCAGATTTTGTCCTCGGTGTCTTAAGGCAAGCTCGCGGTTTACAGTTTCAAGCTTGAGAACGGTAACGTGAGCTGCAAAGTCGAGTCCGTGTTACATACGGCGCGATACAGCAGAGGTATGTATGTAAGATATACAGCGAAGGCATTGATGTTGTGCAACCGGATTTCACTGAGTATGCTAATGCTACGCTTTGCATTGGGTGAGCGCATCATTGGTTGTCCTGTTGAATGGAGCCCTGGGAGGTGGTCGGCCTGGACCCCGGTGCTTGATTAAAAAGAGATTCCCGGCTTTCAATGGGCTGAAGGTGATTTATTCAGTGGAAAATAGCCAGCCCTCCCCTGAAGCGCCGAGATCTTTAAGATTAAAGAATGAAGCACCTACATCTTGGTCAGAGGGGAAACCACCTCCGAGATATTCATCGCAGACAGGACAAAAGAAGCTGATTAACATGATAATGCTCGATGTGATCTTGGGAGGTGCAGCATCTTTTTTTTTCCTTCCCTTCAGTTACACGCGAGATACTCCTTCAGATTGGCTTGCTGTTTGTCAGTCTGGAGGAGACACACGAGCTGTCTCCCCATCAGCCCTTCTTCTGTGCAAACATGAAGTTTGACGACATCTGTCTTGAAATCTGCAGTCTTGCAGAACAGTCTCTTATTTGAACCCCTCAATGTTTACAGCTGTATTTCTTTTTCTTTTTCTTCCCCCCCCTCCCTTGCCTATCTATACCGAGCCGCACTGGCAGCTCGCCGCCTTCTCAAACTGCGAAACACTCTGATGTGAGATACGCCGGTGCAGGGTGTGTGTTTGGTTATGGGGGCTAAGGTGAGTGGCTGGCTTTCCAGTTGTCATCTGCTCTGCAGCAGTTAAAGTGGACCTGCAGTGAATCAACACTGAAAAATTACTTCTCACTCAGTAGGAGATAGTTGGGTGTATTCAAAGGACCTTGTCACTTCCAATATGCTCTCAATGAATCTCAGCCGATGCCGATCCAAGCCTTCAGCCCACTCCGCTGGAAAACCAATGTCTACAGCCCTATTCTGCGTCTGTGTGCCAGGAGATTGTCCCTTCAGAGCCCATTACAGCCTCGGGAATGAACAGGATGTAGATATGTTCACGCAAGATAGCTTGTAGTGGCATATTTTACGTCTGAATGGTATGCATGTGCCGCGCGTATTAGACGAAGGAACAAAAAGAGATAGGAGGCAACGGTGGTGTCACCTTGTGCATATGTGCATTACAGGATGGAAAAGCCTGGAAAGCCCCGGTTTCAAATCGGCGGTATGCACACAGCCAGCTTGTTTACAGCAGTTTGTACAGAATCTGCTTCTGATAACGTCACAGCGGTGAAACCATGACCAGAGCCACGTCGAAACACATGTAGTGAGGTATCAAACTGAAAGAAAGAGCTGAATAATCTATTAGTCGATTTGATTATTTTGATAATTGATGCATCTTTGGATGTTTTTTCAATCATTTATTAATAATTTGAAGGAAAAAATGCAAATGATTGAGGGTTCACTGTCACGATCAACATCTTTTTCCAGGTATATCTCTGGATTTTGTCATCTCTCGAACACAAAAAGATATTTGAGAACATCACTTATGTTACTTTTTCTTTTTTCCATGTTTTATGGACTAAAAACGAATCGATTAACCAAAGATCCACAACAAAAAAGAGAGAAATGTCGGCTTCAGTATAGTTTTCAGCATATAAAAGCTCTGTTTCTATATGTGATCACTATGTGTGAACATTTCTATCCCTCTATAGGTAGAATTACAGGCACCAGTGATCTGGATTACATTTCACTTTTGAAAATGTAAAACATCCTCTGCTGTGTTAATGGCAGCTGAGAACCAGAAATCAGCTCGCCTAATGCAGTGGTTTCTTAAGGTGGATACTTTTCTTATTGCCAACTTTGGGTATAAAAGCTGCTCTCCATCTGTAATAGCATAATTACAATTTAAAACTCATTTCTTAGACCGTAGCCCATTGGTTTGTTGTACTTTTCTACCCTGCGAGGCACAGACTCAGACATGCTTAAGAGACCCTGAGACCCACACATGAATTCCATTATAATATATGTAATTGATTTTGCCTGTAGTAAGCAGAAATACCTAGGTAACACTGGAGTGGTCCATTTGCCACAAAGAGATATCAGCTTTATCAGAGGCCCATTCAATCCCTCTGAACTTTCCTTCAAGCCCTTAATGTTTCTAATGATTTGACGGGCTTTGAAGCAGTAATGTGGCAGCAATGATACATTTCCAAGAAAATACTAATTTCTTAGCAGGCCACCGCTGCAGATACAGCCACCTAACGACGGCCGTCTGGTGACGACAGCGCAACCTCGTGCCCTTGTTCGGTTTGTCAGTTTGATGTGAAATCAGCGGCAGAAGTTGGAAACACAATGTGGCTTTATTGTGATCGCGGCTGGGTGAGACAAGGCTGACAGATGAAAACGGAGCACGGGGATCTTACACTCTGACACTCACGCCCTGTCAACCTTGAGAGTTAATGGGAAACCTTTTGAATTCAAAATTGTAGGCGCAGGAAGACTATGAGAGAAAGAAATGAGTTTAGGGGCTAGGACTTTCTCCTCGTTCCACACAATGCTGCAGTAAAAGGCTGAGCATAAAGAGAAGCATTGAAAAGCTCATACCAATACAAATGCCTTCGCGTTTTATTTTTTTCCCCTGTTTTCTCTGCACTGTCTCACTACTCCTCTCTTTTTCATCTTTCAGGAATTCACTCTGAAGCCTGTGGACCTAAGCAGGCCTGAGGGCTCTGACATATACCAAATCCCTGCCCAGGGGAACAGGGGAGATTAAAAACTTCTGATTGAGGTGGAGAGGAAAGAGACACAGAGAGAGAGGGGAGGAGAGACAGCGAGAAAAAGCTTATCGTTCACCTTTGTTCTTCCTAATGCCCCGAGTGAAGGATCTCCATAGGCAATTCTTTGAATAACAGCCCGACACAAGAGCAGCTGCCCACCACTGTGGTCAGATGATGGAGTGAGGGAGTGAAAGAGGAGAAGCGAACAGGATTACATCCTGTGAAAGAGCCAAGCTCATATTCTACATTAATTGAATGCCTGGGAGAGAGGAGAGACATGAGAGGAAGCCTTTTCTGTGCCAGCTGCTTCAAGAGGTATTGCAATTAACCCTCTGGCCATCATAAAATAATACCTGGCTTCTGTTGTTTTCCGATTGCTGGGTTTGGTTGTGCGGTGTGGCTGTGAGCTCGGGCCGCGGTCATGTTTCAACCCCCGCCGTGTAGACCGGATGGGACCGGCTGTCAGCGAAACGGCCTGATTGTGCCGCTGCTGCTGCTGCTGCTCCTCTACAGCTCCCTCAAGGCCACGCAGGCTGCCAAACCCAAAGGGCCGGGACACACGCATTTGAACTCCATCCGCATTGACGGGGATATCTCCTTAGGTGGGCTCTTCCCAGTACACGCCAGGGGCCACGATGGCAAGCCGTGCGGGGAGCTGAAGAAGGAGAAGGGTATACACAGACTGGAGGCCATGCTCTTTGCCCTTGACCGCATCAATAATGACAATAATCTGCTGCCCAACATCACACTGGGGGCGCGCGTCCTGGACACCTGTTCCAGGGACACTCACGCCTTGGAGCAGTCGCTCACCTTCGTGCAGGCTCTGATCGAGAAGGACGGGACGGACGTCAAATGTCTCGGAGGGGGGGCGCCGATCATCACCAAACCGGAGAGGGTGGTGGGCGTCATCGGAGCCTCGTCCAGCTCCGTCTCCATCATGGTGGCCAACATACTGCGCCTGTTCAAGGTAAGACATTATCTTTGTCCTCGCATAAAGAACAAAGAACGGAGCGTCCTCCGTTGAAAACTGGGTGAAAACTGTGACTGGTGATGCCTTTGCTTTGTCGATCCTCTTTTATATACAGCGTATATGTCTGAATAATTGATAACGCTGGCTGAAAAACAACAGGGGCTTCTGAGCAGCGTGAGAGAACAATAAAGAAAAGATATCTGCTGCCACGCAATGGACACTTTCATAAGTTTAGAGTGGCGATCCCTTGGTAAATCTCATCACTCTGACTGTTGCCCTGCAGGAGTTGGTTGCTAAGCAGTGAGAGGTATTACCTGTCACAATACAGAAGTGATTAATAGGGTACTACTTGATTTCATTTTTACCCCATAGCCAGGTTTCCAATCAGTTTGGTGTTTACATCTGCTTACGCTGTGGAAAGAAAATATGTCCCGTTCATGTACATTTGGACATTATATTAATTATTTAACACATGTTTTATTTTCTATCCATCCAGCCATGGCCAAGCGTAATAACTTTTTCTACTTTACTGAAGGCGTGATAGCTATTTATTGCTCGGCTCGCTGCAAAACAATACACCTTTCTTTGACTTTAAAAAGAATTACTTTTCATAAGTACTGTCATCTGTTTGGGATTGTTTCATGGGCAATTACACATTTTAGCACAGATATTGCTCAAATCACTTTCACTGGGACCAAGCGAGGTAGTGGCTTATTTAAATTTTCTGGTAATTAAAAAGAGGGTTTTTTTTTTTTTTTTTTCCTCAGATAACCCAAAAATATTTTTCTCATCCTCAGAGTTGTGCTTTCGCATAAAAAAGCTGATTATACTCCTGATTTCAAAGTTTCCTTCTACCTTGATCTTGCATGAAAATTCGTGCCTGCAAACAAACAAGAGCTCTCTCTTGTCTTGTGAGGTGAGGTGGCGGCTCAGTCACAGAGCTTTACCTGCAGCTGATTCAGTGTCTTACTGAAGGACATCCAAGACTTCAACATAATGTAGGATCCACAGTGCATGAAAACGACATGGGTTTTACAAATTTGTCCCAAAATTACTCAACAGCAAACCGAGTGTAACTGCAACAGGCACAGATAAGGCTAATGAGCTGACACAATTAGTCGACAGAAAATTAATTAAAAACTATTTTGGTCATCACTGGATTATTTAAGTTATTTTTTTGCCTTCCTTTTTAAGTTATAACTTCTCCATTGGGTGGAACAGCTGCATTTCTACTTTCTCTTGTGTGATAAATAATGTGAATGTATGCAAATTTGGTGTTTTGAGTCTCATTGACATTGGGCTCAGGGAAATTGTTTGTGGGCATTTTGACTATTTTATTACAGACCAAAACTCAAGTCAAATAAAAAAAACAAACAACTGGCTGATTAATTAATAATGATAATCATCAAATAATCATCACTCCCAGCCGCAGGTGATTGCAACTAAAAAGCAGCGCAGGCCTTGCTTTTTCACTCTCGTTTCTGCACATGCACATCTCTCTGAGGCGAGACTACGGCTGAACCAGACCAGACTCTGGCACCGGTTCCTCCGCTGCCTTCCAGTGCGATAAACACTGTGTTAACTATGCCAGCAACACGCAGGAGAGACCCTTATGTATCAGGACACACACTTTTTGTTCCACTGACTCTGCAAATGAGGTGTTTTCTCATCACGGCTGAGTCTCGAGGTAAAATATAAGACTTCACATATAGGCTCTTATATAGTGGAGGAGTTTATTCCAGAGTGCCTGGCATATTGGTGTGCTGTGCAGATGACACTGTAGTGTAAATAGGGTGGAGGCCATGTTGTGTATGTAAATGTATAACAAAAAGAAGGAACCACCTCACTAAATATAATCAGTATCAAGTTACAGTCAGTCAGTCGACTCCGATTTGGGTACAGCCTTAGATATTTTTCGTCTTTTCCCTTTTTTTTTGTGTATTACTTAATCTAATACTCCCCAGCAACAGCCTGCAGTAGATGTATAATTTGATCAGCTCGCTGACTCCAGAGTGTTGCAAACCACATGGGAGGTTTCCAGCTTGTTGTGCCCCCCAGCGTTAATCGGCGTGAACTCAGTGTGACAATAAAGTTTTGTGCATCTTTCACATGTTCTAAAGCATGTATGCTCTTCAGCTCATGCGTGCCTCTGTGCACCGGTGCGCTTCGTATTCACCACCTGATCAACGCAGCAGTCAAGCACGCGAAGCCCTGTGCGTGAACTCTGCATTTCGGTACGTCTACCCCCACATGAGATTTGCGCATATGCACGCTCACGCAGGTAGGAGTCGGTGTAGGCCACGGTAATGAGCAGCTCCAGCAGCGTGTTCTTGATCCCACTCTCACATGGAAGCCTCGGATCCGTCGTCGTTAGCACAGCGCTCGTTCCCTCTTCATTAATGCACGTAAGCGGCGTCCTTGCATATTTAATTTGGATTTCTCTGATCTCCTTTCTCTTTATCCTCAACGTATATATTAGCATTTCCCTCTGCTGTCTTTTTCACACTCAGACAGCGGGAGGTTAGGAAAGCAGCCCCAGTTCGACTTCGGCTTGAGTAGAACGACACGGCGAGATTTTGCCAGTTCATCTCCAGTTACTATCACTTGAGTCACGTTATTGAAAATCAAATGCTTTCCAAGGCAGCCACCGATAAATCAGCATCCACTCTAACTGAATAACAGTCATTACAACAATCAGAAAAGACAAAAAGCCTCCAGACGTGATGTAAAGCAGTCTGGTCAGTTATATGGATTAAACATTAAACCTTTAATGGAGAGTGGTGTTTGGTCATTTAGGTGGGGGTCTTGAATTACAGCTTCCTGGGGATTCAGGGGTCAGCCAGATGCCAGCTGCTTCTTCTGGTCCTGATGGACCTGGAGATGCCCCTATGGGGCAGCTAACTCAACTTTACGGCCGGCTCATAACACGCCCTGCGCCAACAAGACATCATTTGCTGCATGATCTGGCATGCAGGAGGAGAGGGACGACCATGTCTGCTAGCACTGCGGCGAGACATAAATGTTTGCTTTAAATGGAGGCAACGCATGCACACGAGCACAAACTCAGCATACTGATGAAGACGGGCGGGCTCCTCAGACATGTAGACATGCGCAACACTGCATGCTTGTACAACCACACACAGACACACTTCACCCTGTGCGAAGCTGTCCCGCTCAGACACATGTAGCACATATATAAACACTTCACACACAGAAACACAAGCAAGCACAAAAGCAATCAAGCACATTTGCACGCAAGCCACTTTAAACCCAGCAGCATCCGCCCTGGTGTAGTTAGCAGGTTTAGAGAAAAGTGTTTCCTCAGCACTCAGCTGCATACAGATGTGGTCCAGAGCAGCTTGATGAATATTTTACTCCAACCTTATGTAACGGTAACACCGAGGAGGAGCTGCAGCTCAAGAACATTTGAGTGTAGTTCCCCGAGAAGTGGGAGTCGCTGTGACGAGCAGTTGGGGAAAAGATAATGCATGATCACAGACGAGATATGTCAGATGATTACATTATTCATTTGTGTAGCGGATACGTTGGTGAAGTTGACACAGGCAGAACACAGATTGTAGTGCCAGGTCTATCCCTCTTGACAAACGTTTATCTCAGCTGGAGATCCTGACGGGGTGGGGGGGGTTCCCTTTTTCAGCCGAACCGCAGCAAAAGTTTAACTCCTGTTCAGAGATGAGAAAAAAAGTTTTTTTTGTTCTTTTTATCTTTTTGTAAATTTCATTTGTTTCATTCTGCGGTGCGCATGAGTAGCGCAGCAGAGAGGCAGTGACCCAGGAGTAAGAAGCTCAGAGCGTCTAGCCTTTACCGCTCACTGGAAAGCATTTTGGTGGCTCCTTGTTCTGACATTACACTTCACCGCTGGCTGGACACGGCGTCTCACATTCACTGAAGTGCCCGGCTTCAGTCGTAAAGGGACCACAGAAGAGTAAAGTTAAAAAAAAAAAAAAAGAGATCCATTTAGAGGCATAAAAAAAGAAGAAAATGATTTTTCATGCAAGAGCGCACAGGCCTTTAGCATCCCACTCATTCTGACATTTTCCTTCACCCCTGGTTCATGCAAGTTTCACACTGGAGACACAGACGCTGACCCGCTGAGTTATTGTTTATGCTCCCTCACATTGTGTAGGAACCTTCGCAACTCTCTCTTGCAATAACAAATCATCTACCTGAGGCTTATAAAGGTCTGAGACACAAAATTTCGAAACATCAATACCGACGTGATGGCTTCTTCCCCCTCGCATTTGATCCAGACCTGCGCTGTTACCGTGCTGCTGTAATTAGTGAGGCGGTTTAATTGGTCTGAAACCTCATGGGTTAAGTGCTTCGAACTGTCAACAAAAAGTAAAGCAAATAATATTTAGCGCAGGATAAACACCACAGATGATGAATAGTTGATTAGAGATCGCCCTGAGCTGCCGTCTCTGAGCTTATTTTCTCGTGAATTCTTGTGGGATCTCGTCCATGATAACGTTGCTGGTAAAAGCATGTAAATAATGAACCACGGTGTTGAATAATACATTCTTAAGGCAGATTAGTAATAAAGAATATACTGTCTCTTTTACCAAAAGCACTATGATGTGATACAATGAACCGAGACGTTTCCGATTTGAGACGGGACCCCTGCTGTAATCTTTGGCAAACATACAGCGTCCTCGTTTGATGGATTCAGAAAGAGAAACAAAATTTGGGATATAAAAAGGGATACCGTCCAAACAGCCCTTTTTGAAAAATATAATTCATATTCTGAAGTTGCTAATGTTTGCTTTTACTGGCGTATCTGCTGCTGTCGTGACTCATTCCTGAGTGCCTGTGCGATTGGGGCAAAACATGTCACTTTTAGTAAAGCGGCAATTACGCGACAAGCTCGTAAGGTAAAAGCTATCGGTGTCTATCTCGTTCAGAGCGCGCGGCGTACACAGCGGGAAAAACCCAGTCGCGCGGCCGACTGTCTGGAGGATGTCAGATATCATTAGCGGCTGACAGTTTCTTTCACGATTTCTTTGAATGGGCGAGCCGATCCATTCGGCAGCTGTTTTGTGGTCAAAGCTCCGCCGCATCCCCTCTTTCCCAGAGGTGCTCACCATCTGCTTTGTTGCAACCTCTTTTAGCGAGCTGATGGTTATTTCCCTCCAGTTGATCGTCTGCTCCTGTAAACATTTTAACTTTGCACCGATTTGGTAAAAAAAAAAAAAAAAAAAAAAGAGTTAATGTCTGAGTCGGTAAGATCAGTCAACGCGCTGCAAAAAACTCAAATAGTTTCTCTTATTTCTCAACAGTGAGGGAATTTACAGCTGCTTCCGAGTCTAGAGAAGTAAGAAAAAGCAATGTTTGGTTGGCCTTTTCAACAGCGTAATTCAACCTCTGTGGCGAAGTGCTATCTATCTGTTTTATAAAAGTATGTCTTAATGAAAATCATGTTCCGTTTTCTGTGAGCGCCGTCTCCTCCGTGTCAGCTTTTCAAAACATATTACGCGAGCAGCATTTTATCTTTTAGCTGCTGGGCTTGTACTCATTTGGAATGAAGCAATAACCTGAGCGAAGCTTCTATAGAAAATTTAATCAAATCTACAAATTTAAATGCATGCTTTGTGTGTTAATTTAGCTTTTGGACCAGGACAGAATTAGATCAGTAAAAAGAATGAAATCCTCTTGAACAGCAGGGTATTAATCTTGCTTTAGAATTGTGCTTTACTTCTGTCCACTATGTACAAAAGGAATTCTAAGTTTGACGGTCCTTGAAATCTAGTACGAGTGGTTTCATTTTATATGCCACTTATTCATTTTCTTTACACCAAGTTTCATCACTGCTCGGTTGGAAATGAGTTATCCTGTTTATTGCATTTCATCATTGTCATTTCCCACACTTTTAATGACTCTGAATCAACATGATGAAGAGCGTCTGCGATAATATGCTTTCCTCTGTGGACATCCATCGTCCAGTATCCGGCGCATTTCTTTTTATTTCAACCTTGTTACGGCCCTCGTATGGTGAACTCTTTTAAACAAGAACAAAAAAGAAAAAAAAAAGATTTTATGTCATGAAATTTCATGCTTCGTCTCACCTTGTTCTGATGGTTTTTATTCTCCCATAAACCCTCCAGTGACACAGGAGAATGACGGTCCCGTGTCACAATTGATTTAGCTGCTCATTTGGGGGAATGACAGCTAAATCAAGATAAACTAGTATCAGCCCATCGAGGCATCTCACTTCAACCAAACCCACTCATTCAGCGAGCCGGCGACAATACGATAGTTAACACTGACTGCTTCGCTATGAAAGCCATTAAAGACAGTTTCCTTCCAAGCTGTGCACACACTTAAATTTCACGCAGCAAGGTGACGCTTAGACTCGACTCAGAATTGCTGGTGAGAGCACTTTGCCATATACGAAGCATGCAGTTTGAAGCTGATGCAGATATTACACCGACGCTCACACTAATTCAAGTCTCTCAGTGAAAAAAGGAGCTATTGTTGTGAGATATACTTATAAGTTTCATGCAGCGCACATTTCCAACGAGAATATATTACATTCTTTGTTAGAGAGAAAACTGGACTGTTTCATTATTGCTTGAAAAAAAGGGGAGCTGCAGCACAAATGGATAGATAGTATGGGGCATTGATACTTTGTAATTTTAAAATGAGAGCCATTTTGGCCAGAGTACTGTAAGTCATTGTGGGAGCTGCAGATAATAATCCTGCTCAGTTCAGGGAGGTGATATTTTTCCATTTTCTGTATTTTCCTATGCTATGTTTTTTTTTTCCCTCCCACCCTCCTCTGCCCTCTTTGTCCTCCAACTACTCCATTAACAAAATGCTGACTGTCTGATTGTTCAGATATTAAGCCAACACCTTCTTCCTACCTTCTTTTTTATATCTAATATACATTACCAGCATTGATCTGCCTGCAGCTTTTGGTTTTTGATCAGTCGGAGATGAATGAGTTTGGTAACCCATTGTTCTTTGTCCACCAGAGAGGCTCCGGCGTCATCCAGACCATTTCATTCAGCTCATGCACGTATTGGCTTTATCCACAGTGCAAGGCTCCATCTGTCTCAACACATGAGAGGGGCATTTTGTGGAAAGTGTGTGGATTTTTTCTCCCCCCCTCCTGATTTAGCCAAATCCTAAATCAAACCCTCCAAAATTTCAGCTTTTCACAGAACGGCTCAGGTTTGATGGATCTGCCGCTGAGCCTTTTTCTGCAGGTCTCACAGGCCGCTGGAGGTGTAAGGCGGTTTGATACCGTGTATTGGCACTGGCTGTTGAATCATGTCTCTGTTTTAAGTCAGTGGTTCCCAATCTTTTTTGCCTCGTGACCCCGTAAATCCGAGCGAATGTCTTTTCGCGACCCCCCCACCCTCCCCCTCGCCACCCAGCTGCATACATCTACCAGGTTTGACCAGTCCTGGAGGCCTGAAAAAAGATAAAATGACCCATAAATCAATAAGAAACAAAGTGAAGATTAAAGGGAAGGTCTAGAAAAGATTAACTTTAGTCATGTAGCAGCAGCAGTTCATTCATGTCAGTCACCGTGCAACCCCTCAAATTTATTTCTCTGCCCTTTACGGGGGGCTCCGACCTACCCCACACACTTTCAGGTTATGCTTCCTGTCTGAATATTATAGTCCAGGTATATTTAGTCAGTGTAAACAACAGCCTACCCTGAAGCCTCTAACTAATGTCTTCTTTTTTTTTTTAAAAAGAAAGCTCAACAATGATTTTCACAGTCTGTAGATTGAGTTTAAGCAACAAAAAGTCACATTAAAGGTGGACCTGATGACATAGAACAAATAAAGTACAGGACTGATATTATTTATTCATATTCCAACAATATTTGCATGTGGTCTTGATATTGAAATTGTTAAAATGAATGTGTTAAATGATATATCACATTGGAGACTAGTAATAAATATAATGGCAATTGATTTTCTATGATATGAAACATGAACATTTATGAATGGAGTATGGCATCCTCGTTTT
>JAOXYL010000100.1:6751467-6762882 GCA_028564955.1 Terapon puta
GTTGACAGCTCCTTCTCAGTCTGATGAAACAGCTGCAGACTGTGTCTGCTCGGGCCTCTTCTTTAATTAAAAAAAAAACTCAGATGTCAACTTACCAGAGGGTGAGGAGGAGTGGAGAGACTGTGTGAGTAGAGTCGACCGTGAGAGACTAAAGCTTACGTGCACCGTGGTCCTGTGTTGGTTTGGTCCAAGTGTAAAACAGTGTTAATTTACCTTTTGTACATTTTATAAGTGATAAACAAACAAGAAAAGGTGCATATCCATGATTTTCTCTGTTTTCATATTGGCAAATAATTATCTTTGGCAGTTCTGATTATGCTTGTCAGTAGCTGGAAATGGCGCATTCTTCTCACATTAATGCTGCTCTCAGAGGTTCGAGTGCCGTTTGAGCGGTGACATCTCGTTGAAAAATGAGTTCTGCTCAACTCAGGCTGTTTGGACCACCTCTCCTGGTTCAAGTGTGTCGGGCCAAAAAGTCTGAATTTATCGTCAGTAAAATCACCATTAGTATGAGTCCTTTCTGTGGTTAAGTATTCTTCACTAATTGCATTTTTTTTGTAATTTAGTGTAAATTTAGAGACCTAATTGAACAGAATGATTCATTCAGAGGATTTAAAACCTGGTTGTTAAAAATGCCCATTCAAGACGCAAGTGGTAGTCTACTGCATTTTTTAAAATTAGCATTTCTATTCCAATAACATTTTTGATAATGATGCAGCAAAGTCTCATTTTAATCACAATATGACGTTTGTTCTTGTCATCTTCTAAAACAACTGTTCTGTCTAGTGATCATCAAAAAGCCAAAGTATTACCTGCTTCTGCAAAGATTGAAATTGAGATGATGTTTGTTTTTGCTGTTAATGTGACTTTTCCATGAGTTTAAATACACATTATTTGTAAAATATATATGACTACTACTACTACTCCTACGACTATAAATATGTTTTCCCAGCATTACACATTGCTGTGATTTAGTTTTAAAGTCCAAAGGAACTAAGAAATATAGAAAAATGGTTTATCTCCAAGTGGGGCCACTGAGGGGTGATGACAGTTGTACATAATCCGCATTGTACAATGGCCAGACAAATCTTATCTTCACTACAGGCTCACAGAAAAACAGCAACACTATTTACATATTTTACAGACTGGTATTTTTTTTCAGAGAGAGTTTGATCTCTGGTTTGCCCTTTAAAGATAAAATTGAAAACCTTGACATCAGGCAAAAAGACGCTTTTTTAAAGCTCCGTAGTGGAGAAATAAACCAAAAAGTTTGCTACAAGTATATCTGCAAAATGGAGGAACAATCTGGTTCAAACTGTCCTGAGATATTAGTTTAATAATGACTTTAATGAAACGGGGAACATCTAGTCTTGTAAATATTGCTATAGAACTGTACATGTAATTATATGTTGAGTATGAAAAAATGACCTATTAACCATAAAAAAGGAGACAAAATTAACATTTCTTGATTATGTAGGCACTTTTTAAAATGATTTATCTAATCATATTCCAAAGCATGTAGGGAGCTTCACATTTCAGCTGACGTCCACCGAACAAATTCTTATTAGAACGATTAAAATCACCATATTGCTGAGCGTCAGCATGCAGTCAAGAACCGAGTCGACGCGAGATGTTTTTGAACGTATTGTTAAACGCGTTAGACAGGAAGAAAGATGGACAAAAGATTTCAAAGACCACGGACGAAAACCTTGGAAAATGGAGAGTAGCACAGTCAAAAGGTTGGGAGGGGGAAAAGATGTCGCCACCAGGACCTCACCTAGATCAGGCTGTCCGTCCAAGATGGATGATAGCGCAAGAGAGAGGCTCATCAGGGGAGCCAAGAGGCCACGGCGACCTTAAAACAAGGGCAGCAGAATCTGGCCACTCTTTGTGTGTAAAAAAAAAAAAAAACCCTTTTGAGTTTTTTGTATTGTTCTGGCTCGAAGGGTGAGCCGAGAAAATGGAGGGTGGTCTGCTCCTAATTGCGCACGAAAACGTCGTCGGTCTCCAGAAACCGCGAGGGAGCGTCTTTTATAGCCCGATGAATCCAGGATGAAAGTCTTTTGGTATTGATGACTAAAGAAACATTTGGCATACAAGCCCATCAGTGCGCCGTAACTCTGTGGGCGCACCACAAAAGATGCTTCGCTTCACATCCTTCAAATCCGCCGAGCGCCGCGTCTGCTGGTAACCAGGATGAGAGCACCATGCTGTGGGCTCGTCTTCAGCGGGGACAAAAGCTCCGGTTGGGCTGGAGGGGAAAAAAATTAATAGCTCCAAACGTACTCTGTCTCCAAAAAAAAAAAAAAAAAAAGAAAGAAATCTGCTGCCCTCTGCACAAAAATGAACACTGACGAAGGATTTCATTTTTCAGCATCACAGGAATCTCAGACACCAAACCAAAGGAGTGGAAAAGTGACTCAGTGGAACTTTTTTGTCTTAATATATTCAACTGATCCTTGTTTTATGAATCCTCCTCGTTTTGGCCAAAGTAGTTATAATAAGACTCGACTCACCAGTTGAATCGCTGAAAGTTTGTTTTTAGACCCAAGTAACATCACACGGATCTAAAAACTTGAGCAGCCGGACGATAGTTAGTTAGTTTGTTTTGACGTAGAAACTAAAGTTACAACACCATAAATGTTGATACTGACATTCTTAATAAATTCTTCCTATGCTCAAAACTATGCAGGTCAAAGTTCAACCAGAAAATAAGTTTGCAATCTGTAAAGAAGCAAACAAGCAGTTTTGTGTTTCTCAGCTCCTCTTTGCACTCTCAGATCTCACAGATGATCCTGATGGGTCCAAAATATCATCGCTGACGTGAATGACGGCCAGTACTTGAAAAATGAAACCATCGCTGTGTCACAAACCTGAATGATCCTCTCGAGCTCGTCACAAAATGTCCTTAGGTCTCGAATATAGATGTGCTAATGAAACAGCCCCATCTATTCCTATTGACTTGTTTCCATCTCTCCAAAGTGTTAATTAAAGGCTGTGAAAACACGTGTATCAAAGGTGTTTCAGTTCCCCAGTTTCAGCGCACTGTGAACTGGCTCACAGCTCAGCGAGAAGTAAAAAAAAAAAAAAAAAAAAAAACTCCTGTGAGTGTGGCGGCGCGGGGTGATGCAACAAGGTGTGCGATTGCTCACAAAAAAAAAAAAAAAAATTACAAGTGAGCTAAATTTAAAAGATGATGGCATAAATGTAGGCTGGTAGTCACAGAGCAAGTGCTTGGCTGTGAACCTCCCGGATAATGCCACACCAGCCGCTGAGAGGCACATTCGGGAAGAAAGGATTACATGACAGATGCACAACCGGGAACAGGTGTTAGTCTTAGTTCGAACAAGTGCGCAGTAAAGGAGAGCTGCTGCGTGTCTGGTGGTGGATAGATGAGCACAGGAGGGTGTAAATAGACGTTACAGTCGGGTATCTGGTTTGTGTATCTTTGCTCAACCCGATCCATCTTCATTTTAGAGGAGCTATTTAAAGTGAATTATGTTTGTTTTAAAATCCCCCACATACTTCCTTTACCTCTCACCCTTGTTACCGCTGTCGTTTTTCCAGTCACTTTTTAATTTTTCAAATTAAAATGTAGTTAATTAAAACATGTTGAAACAAACATTGTGCAAATGCTGCATGATTGTATGATTTTTTTTTAGTGTCACGGTTGCGACACAGATTTCTTCCTCTGACAGATGGTGTCATGAGGCAGTATATTTTTCATCTCTAATTAAAAAAATGCAGAGCTGGAACCAATTTAATTTTCAAACGAGTTGCATTTCGAATGATTGAGATGTGAGATGCAAAGCATAACTTCAAACCTGACACGAGAGAGCTTTTACGCTCTACCTTGTTGAAATAATTACTCTACAGTACAATAAATGTACATATTTATTCCACATATGCCTCATATTTTGTCTTTTTTTTAATCAGATGTTATTCTGAATAAAAGGCAATAAACACAAAAAGTCAAACAATCCCACAGGTTGTGAAGAAGGATGTGAAAGATTGTCTGTAAACTACGATGGGAGTTTAAAACAGATATTTATGTTAAAACAGTTCTTGTTTGCCTTTTAAACCTGCTGGATTTTCCTTGTTGTGACTTTCCTTGCAATCGGGTGAGAGTGGTGTCATCATAGGCAATAAAGGCAGACTACATAAATAAGATCCCATTTTGAATGATCCAGTACTTCAATAAACAGATTTTAAAGCAAAATCTGAACCAGATCCAACTTTCAGTAACTGCTGAGTACAGTGGGATTCATTAGCAGTGAAATTCAGAGAAACAACCACATTAAGTCGAAACTGTTGGTGAGCCTGGTGACTTGACTTGGACCTGCATACTGTGACTCATAACATATCTCCTCTAAACATCCAATTATAATCAGTTTTTTAAAAATGTATTTCTATATCGGTGTGAATAAAAATATCCCTTTCACTCTTGAACTCCACGGGATCGGATGAACCCGACAGACAACACCTCTCTAATAACAGGGAGTCTCTGATTAGTCATTTATAGAATTATAAAGATCCTTAGTGCTATTAACATCTCCAAATATCCCCCGTCCCACACACAAACACACACACACACACACACGCCCACGCACACACACAGGCCTCTAACTCCTCGAGTCTATCAGAAGAATACAGAAGTAGACCCGTCGGGACGAGAGAAGGCAAAATATTGGCCTCACTAATGCTAAATAAGTAATCAAAATAATTAGCCTATTCATGAAGCAAACAAAAGCCAGAGGAACAAGCTGCTCCTCTTAACTATCTCTCTGAGCGAGGCAGGAAAGCGGATTGGGAAACACAAATAAACCCAACTCAAATCAATCACTCTGTAAAACTTTAACAGCAAAAAAACACGTGACCTGTTGGGTTAAATCCTTTGCATACCATTACGAATTTTATTATTTTAATAACCTAAAACTTAAAAGAGTCTATATTCAGTTTTTATTTTGTTGTCAACAGTCCTGTAAATAAAAGAACAAAACTAACAATACTGACAATTATTGTCTGTGTAGCCAAATCCCGATTTAGCTAATTTTTCTCTCTTGTCCAAAAACTATAAAAAACACACTGATGAGCTAAACTAGTGTGAACGTGTGCACTGCAGTTTATTCAGAGTAAATCCCACATTCACTGCCCTGCTGTTGTGGATATTTACCAGTGTACTAAATGTGGATTAATCCGCAGATAAAAATAGTTCCCAACAATTGCACTATTCACTCCCATTTGAAAAATGTTATTTGTTCAAACTGGCAAGATTTGGCCTTTACAAAGTCTTTGTTTTAAGCTGAGAAAGATTCAATATTCTGTTAGCGTTCGAAGCAAACGGCTTGTTGAACCCCCGGCACATTTGATCGCTTGTTAACACAGCACACACTTTGCATCTTCATTATTCAATCTTTTGAAGTATTTCCATGCGAAGCTGGTGGCAGACGTCGTGCCGTGTTCAAGTAATTTAGAAGGTCGAGCCTACAACTGATAAGTTTGGTGGGTCAATGGGATGTTAGTGCTTTGAATACATACTGCTTTGAGTTTATGATAAACTTATTCGTCTTTCTTTCTGTGAGTTCCACTAGCATGCACATAGAGATTTCCCATATATTTTAAGAAACTAAATTGTAAGCATGCATATTTTGTATTATTTCAATAATTACTAAAAAAAGAAATCCCATTATTATATTTCTTGGGAAATGGGACATGGTTTATGATGGATATTCCCAGAAATCCACTTTCCCAAGATTAAAACCTACTTGGAACCGTGTACAAGACAAACATTGTTGGTAGTAATCTTTTCTCGTGATTTGTTGATGACGAGACATATTTGGATTAATCCTGGTCTGATCCTTTAACTGTAATTATTTCACTTGACAAATGTGTGAAGTGGTGTCCAGTTTATATTTGTTATACAAGCCAATTAGCGGTGGAGCGATGTAGTGGAACGAAGTCTGAGCTCATTTCCCAAACGCCGATGTCAGAGTGGCTTTTAAAGACAGGCAGAGTTCACTCAAGTTTCTCAGCACTCCGAGGAAAAGGGAAAACATTCCTGCTGTTAATGATTGTTGGACTATTTATAGTCATAAGTTGTTATTACTTGTTATTAACATCTTATTGTCACTGTAAAATGATGCACCAAAATCTCAATAGCAATTAATAGAAATACAAATGACTCTATAGGTTGTATAGGGTGTGGACATTTGATCTGAATTACAATTATTACTGAATGCTGCATTCCACTGATGAGATGAGACATTAAATTTTAATTTTCATGCAATTAAATATTAACTTTTATTTTTCCCTCTGAACTAATGTAATTTTAATGAGCTGTAGTTACTCTTTCCCGGCATGAAATTTATTTTAAACTTGCTATGTAATCATCTGATACAAATAAATACGTAATAACGCTGTCATAAATGTTTTATTGATTATCAACCGGTGCCACGAGTGATGTTCATGTTTCATATCTGTTTAATGAACGTGCCAAAAGCGTTCTTTAAAAGTGAGGGAGGGGAAAAAAAAAGAAACCCAGGAAGCGACGCAAACTTTTCCGTTTAGTGGAAAATTCAGAGTCAGCACCCATGAAATGCCAAACTGGTAAGATCACTAAGCCTAAAAACCCAAGCCAGTTTAATGTGTTTGCCACAGTTTGCTCATTCCCCGTGTTCCTTTTCAATTTGCCACCATAAGGACAAGAGAGGGGAACCCCTGAATAGCCAGAAGGAGACATGTTTATCACTTTCCTGCAGATACACGCAACAGTAAATCAAATCTTCGTGTGATGTGATGCCGAGGAAGGAGATTTTCCCTCAGTCGCTGCTAACGCTGGCTACCTCTGACATTCGTGAAAATGATCTTTGGTGGGAATGCTATCTGTCCCTTACAGCCCTTAAAGCCTGCATGCTGCAAGTCGGTGAAATACAGGCCTTAAAGTCAGAGCAAAACTTTATTTTTTTTTTTTTAATGTTTTGCTGACGGGCATGACTCTTAAGATCCTAATTTGCCGGGGATTTTTTTGTACATCACGCAGCTTTTAACCGAAAGAGCCGCTGAAAATGTTCCGCGTGTGAAATTAAGACTTTTTATGTTTGATGATAATTGAATTGTCAGGAATAAGTGTAGCATATAATTGTATTTTTGACGTTTTGCAGGGAGAGCTTATTTTTTAAAAATTGAACTCAGAGGTGAACAAGATGAAGTTAATTAAGCGTCTCCTCCCTACAGCATGTATCTGAACCTGTGGGAGTAAAAGGATGAGGAATTTAACTTTTTTTTTAAGACGAGAAAATCCCTCTTCCCCTCCTGCATCATTGCCTTCGTTTTTTCCTCCTCATTTTTGCGGCCTCAGTGTCGACCTTTTTGTTGTCTTTATCTGAAAATGTGTTCTGTCAGTTTCCCTTTCCATTTGAATCGACCCCCAACAACCCCCCTGCCCCTCCTCCCCACCTTTCTATTTCATAGTATTTTTCATCTTGTAGTTGATAGGCCTTTCGGTGGCTGAATGAGTTCACTCTCATTCTGTTATCCTCACTTTCTTCTGCTGACTGTGTCCCATTCAGCTCCGGAGTCTCTGAGGGGCCGGGCGGCGAAGCGAGTGTCTGATGCAGACCTCAGTATTACAGCGATTGATGGCATTTGTTGAACCATAGCTTCTGCTGTGAAATAATAAAAGTCTGGCGTGTCAGCAAGGGTATTATTTGAGATACACTACTAAGAGAGGAGGGGTGATTATATTCAAAAAAGAAGATGAACCTCCAATGGTGATTTTTTTTTTTCTTCTCCCCTCTATTTCTGATAACTTAGCCGACTTGGTCATAGTTATTCTAATTAATCTGCCCTACTTTGAAAGGCTCCACTTCCGTCAGGCGTATTCGTCTTCTGTGGCTTTTATCAGGGGGCAATGCAATTTTCTCCCCTCCGCCACATATCACAGGCGCAGAAAAACCAAACTCTGATGGCGACTATAGAACGTAGTCTTTCAAAGGAACTCCAGTGGATATTCATGAAAAATGCATGAGTGCCGACTGCACATGGATGCTCCCTTAAGCTGAGGCTCGGAAAATATGACAGTGACAAACAATGGTCTGATATGTCAGCGTTACTACAAGGAAGAGAAGTATCTGAACGAATGTGTGGGTGTGTTGCATACTTATATGTATATTACGGTCTCAGCGGGGCTGGTCACAGTCCCTCAGGCCCAGGCTGTTGTACTGCTGAAACCTCTGAGGTATTTTCTCCACTGCATCGCCAACTCAAAGTACAGTAACCCCTAAAAACGAACAAGAAGAAACACTCAGACTGCCTCCTGTTCTAGTTACATGTTAAATCAGGGATTGTTAGACTGCATTCTCCACCATATCTTTGAAATCAACATTGCTGGATCAGACAAAAGACCAATAAAACCGTTCAAAGAGAAGATTATTCTTCTTCTCTTTGAACGGAGCTACCCATCTAGTCCTAAGATAATTTTATGGATGCAGAAAGAGAATAAAGCAAATCATCAAATGGCTGTTGTGTTTGATCAATTGACAGACTATGAAGATGGGTTACGCTATAATTCACTCATCCCAAGAGGCACATGTTGCTTTGTATTCCCCGAGTGAACCTCGGCCGATTAAAACTATAATTGCAGCACTTTAGCGCTTTATGAAACGCGACCTTTCAGTCTTGAACTGTTACCTCGATTCTCCAAAACAAGGGCCTCTAAATCAAATTGAGCGATTGAAGTATGAAACGAGGCAATAAATTAATTCGTGTAATGTCTTCCGGTATTGCTGTTTTGTGGTCACAGTTATCACAGGGGCGACACGGCATGGGGGGCTGATAAGCTAGAGTCACGCTCGCATGAAAGACACGAAGAGCTAACAGACCGATGTTAAGCCCATTTCCCCTTTCTGACGCTGATAGTCATGGTCTATTTTAACCAGACCGTGCCGGGCTGATAACTTCGCTGGTACATGTTTGGTCCCGCAATGATACAAGCAGTCGCTACAGGAGGTGAGGAAAGCCGATTGGGAGGCGCAGAGGAGTTGCCGTGCCAGACGTCGCCCATGAACGTGAAGTAAATGAAGCAAGACAGATATTCTCGGCTGTGTTTTAGCGGATCCAGGGAACAATATCAAGTTAGTGAGGTGAGAAGAGTAAAATTAACTCCAAATGATGACAGGAGAGAGGGGAGGTGAAGAGTTATTATTGTTATCGGAGTCAAATGCAACATTAAATTTCTGCCAAATGTCAGCAAATATATATTTTACCAAATGGAAAAAAAAACAGCTGTTGGGTATGTGTCTTTAATCAGCTGGCACAAAGTGCCATGAAAATAATGTTTTCCTTTCTCACAGAAGTATCTCATTTTAATTCTATTTTTTGGACTCCCAGTCAACCTAATTATTTTTGGGACTCATTTTGGACGGGTGTTGCCATGCTTTCACTTTTCGCTCAGCCCAAAGCCTCCTTGGTAATGGAATTTGAGCCGCCCTTTTTGGTGACTCATCCCTGTTCCATGAAAGGAAAAGAAGGTCACATTAAATGGGGATTTACATAAAGCTATCTGCACAACTATGAGTCCCCACGCTATTATGGCAGAATTCAAAAGGCACATAAATGCTTTTGGAGACACATCAAAAATTCATCGGGAGACAAAATGATTGAGGAATCGGTGGCAAGACACTTTTCCCATCTTGTCTGCTCTGCATTGCTCGGTGAAGTGGCGCACCATTTTGTTAAACACGACAAGAGATGATGTCATTTTGCCATCTTCAGGGACCACTGCTTTCAAAATGTCTACACGGCAACAAATGGATGACTATGCTAACAAGACACCAGTAAAACAAAAAGACAAATTTCTGCCCCGAAAGTAAATCTTGCCGTAACCTGAGCACTTCGCTGTAACTGTCAAAATCTGTAGAGCTTCCCATCATTCTTGGAAAGAACAGAAGAAATCTTTGATGCTACAGCAGGGGACAACGCAACAAAACGAAAAGTTCTCGCTTGCCAATATTAATGTTTGCTCTACCCTGTCGAGCGACCTGTTTGTACCACAATTTGACACACAGACTACAATATTGTACTGAGATTTACATCCCAGGCGGCCATGTTCATGATATTGGACATATTTGTAATATTGGACAGCACATAAAAGATACTGATCTATTTAGGCCGGTATTATTCCGTATGGGCAAGCCATTGATAAGGGCTGTCTAATTGAAACAGCAAGTCGAGAGAGGGATCGATGGTTACGCTGGTGCAGAGAGCTCTCCTTGTGCGAGTCATATTATTAGATTTCATACAATTTGATAACCCTTTTTCTTTTGATTGATCTTTTCCATTTCAAACATTCAGGCCTTGGATCAATGGTTCTGCCCTGCAGCTACTACCGTCAAAGCAGGAGCTGGCCTGAAAGAGCGGGACGCGGTCGCTCTCAGAGACCCACATTCAAGAAAAACCGTGTGTTGTGAGTTATGGTGACATAGGACCATGTTACCCAGCCACCTCTTAAACAATCTCGGCAGGTACACATCATCAGCATTTGTTACACCAAAGCGTCAAATGAAAGCATGTCTTGTGCTTTTTCTTTCATTTTTCTTTCTTGAGAAGCTTCTGTTGAAAAATAATAATGAAACGGCGATGCTTTCACAGTGTCTGTCAGATGAGAATCAAAAAGAGCCTTTCACGCTCATGGTCTTCACATTATGTCATCTGATCTTTCCACAGTGTGTTTCTAAAGAACTGGGATTTGACAGTGAAGGGGGAGGGGGGTGAGTAAGCAGAGCTAAGTGCCCCTCTCTAATTCTCTCAGCCCAATCTCCTGAGATAGCCTACTGGAGCTGGTGGGTGTAGCTATATGAACCAAAGGCCTGAATGAACTGTAATGAGATTAGTAACTACAGTGCGCAGGAACAACCATTTTACGGAGCTGCATGGATGGTATTAAATATCCTCCTTGAGCTGGTCCTGCTGCTGAGCTTGGTCTCAGTGTATGTAAAATATAATCCTTAACAACGAAGCTATGTAGCATATACATGTGTTTCTCATAAAAAGACTTACTGCTGTGGACGTTGTGTGAGCTGACAATAGACAGTGGTATTTGTACATAATCTGCACAGTGATAATATTTCCAACAAAATGTGAGAGGAGAGCAAAAATAGAGAGAGAGCAGTCGTTTTATTCATATGGCCCAGACCGGGGATGGGTAGTATGGTGAGTGTCAAAACTTGGGTCTCAAGGGAATAGCTCTGCAGCCCGGGGTTCTTACCTCACAAGCAGAGATCTCTGTATCTCTGTTGAAAATTCAAATTCAAATGTTTATTTAAAGCCCAAAATCACAAACACTGGGTCAGGAAAAACTTCCAAAAACCCTTTATGGGAAAAAGAAGAAACCTGAGGAAGAGCCACAGATGAGGGATC
>JAOXYL010000100.1:6805858-6815965 GCA_028564955.1 Terapon puta
AGGTTTTCACTGCAGGTCCCGGTCAGCATCCAAAGGAGCTCATTAGTCTCCTCGTTAATTTTGATCCTCTCCTGTTTGAGTTGTTTTTGTTGATATGGAGTGCAAATAAGATTATTTATGGCATCAACAATGTGGTGGGAAAAAAAACATTTTAAAAAATGATTAAATCAACCTTTTCTAGCAGTCTCCCCATAGACTGTAGGCTGCAAACACAAATTCATGATTTATTGCAACCTCTGGTGTTAGATTGATGCAGATTGTTTTTTGAGGCGTTCTTGTTATTTTGTCCGCCCCTATGTGTGTGTTTACTAATGCATCTCTTTGAATATATATGACTGGTGGCTAATTACTTATAGAGACTCTAAGAAGTCTATCTTATGGTTTTATCTTGTCTTGTCTCATCTTGTTGTATTATTACATAGACACTTAATTCCTCTTCTAAATGTTGGTTGATTAGATGGGAACAATGTAATTAGCATGATTTTATGGATGAATTAAGTGAACTTTGAATCTTGAAGTATCACTGTTGCATGGGTGAACCTAAGGGAACAATGTAAATATTATATTCAAAGACACTGCCAGTGGAAAATATTGTTTGTAGGGATCCTCTAATCTAAAAATAACAGTCCCAACAGTCCCTAGAAAACCATCCCAGTCAAACCCTAATCCAAAAGAAAAATCTTGCTGGAGAGAATTTCCATTTTTTTTCCCCTTTCAGCCTCAGAGGGACAAACTGAAAAAAAACATAAAGCTGCTTTATGCTTCACATGATATCAAACGTATGTCAAAACTGAGAGAAACCCTCCACAAAATCCACCAAAGTGACAAAACGCCTCTCTAATGAAAAATATTTTTAGCGAAACGCACAAAATGAGCCACCAATTATCCTGCAGGGTGGGAGGGGAGGTGGTGAGTCCAGATCCCAGATGAATGGGGAAAATTCCCAAACAATAGCTCATCCTTAGGGCTGGACGCATCTCTTAACACATGAACCAGACAACAAAACTCTTTTCAACGACTCCCACACTGGGGTAGTCAGTCTTTTGTAGCTTCAGATTTACGATATTTATAAACTTATTGAAAATGTAGTCAGTTCTGCATTATTTCTGTCCACATTTCTGCCTATTCTGTAGGGACTCCAACAGCAAATTAGCAAAACAAAACACTTGACTTTTTTTTTTTTTTTTGCTTTGTTTTCGCGGCAGCCGGGTTTTTTTCTTTTCTTTTTTTTTTTTTATACCGTATGAATTCACAAATGGTGTTCATATCACCTTCCCACATCAGCGCGCCCGCTAAAGCTCCGTTCTATAAATCAAATGAACCGCTGTCGGGTCGCATCATAAAAACATCTTACAGGGTGATAGAAAAACAGGCAAATCAATCAGTCAATTAGGAGATGAAAGCAGCTGCTTCCTCGGCAGTGTTTTCGCCGGCGTTTAATTGGCGAGGAGGCGATGATGACGAACGGACAGAGGTCGTTCATCTCCCGCAGCCCTGAGGTTTTTCTTTGGGACGACGGCGCGATCGCAGTCTTCGCCTCGAGGGCGGGAAGGCGGCGGCGGGAGAGCTGGAGATTGGAGAGTTTTTGAGTAAAAGGGGCCAAACGCTTTATTCTCCCATTTCGAACAGAACTATACTCCACACATCGGGCGAGAGGTTGCACTTATTTTATGCTTTTTTTTTTTTTTTTATGAAAATGTCCCTCCAGGACTGCATTCATTATGTATAACAGAATGCTTGATATGATTTCTACAACCCGGGCGTAATGAATGGGCAAAAATGGGCTTGTTTGTTGTCCGCATATTTTGCCCATATCTCTGCTGTTGTGATAGCGCGACTCTGTTATCTCTCAGGCCTGGCAGCTTAAGGGCTTGGATTTTCCTCCTTGGAAGCTCCTGTGCTCCCAGGCAACAGGTCCCTCTAATGATGGGAAATTATGCTTTTGGCACGTCAATTATGGTGCAAAAATACTCCCGAGCAGCTGTGTATCATTTCTTGAGGCTTAGCATTTCTCTCATAAGAGGTTTTGCTGCAGGTTCCTTCCCTCCCACTCACAGTATCTCTCACAATAGCACCAATAAAATATTAAGCCAAAAAAAGAGAAAAAAAAACAGCAGCAAATATTTTCTCTGAGTTTGCTCCTACTTCTCCACAAAACAACGACAAATTGCTCGTCTGCTCGGTGAGGAGTAATTTAATTTTGCGATTTGACGGCGGTAAAAGGCAAACCGGTGTAGCCAAATTTGCGGGCGAGCCATGTGCGATCCAACAGAGTAGATTTATAAAGCACCAGTGGCCTGTGAAGGCCTATTACCTAATCATTGTCAGCCTGTCGCTCCAGATGACCTCTCCCCGCCGAAACACAGAGAAGAGCAGGAAAGTGAAATTCCAAAACAGTAGGAGCCTGCTGTTCGGTCGCCTCCTCCATATGGCGACTGGGCTTTTTTTTTTTCTTATTTTTAATTAACGCCTTTTGAACATAAGCAGCAGTCCCTTTTCACACAGGACAGGTCAGAGGTGTGAAAAACAGTCTGTGGGAGAGACAGAATTAACAGGAAGATCACGGTTGTCTGAATTTTCTCGAGCTCTCGGCTTGAGGGGGAAAAAAAAAAGGGATAAAAACTTACTTGCACATACTAAAAATGTTAATTACACCCACTGTAACTACTGCAGATCATTTTAGGATTAGTTAAAGAACTCTATTTCAACTCATTTTTGCCCTCAACTTCCTCCCAATGTATTTTTAGCAGTGAAGTGCTCCACCGTGGTCAACGTTGGGTGCTTGACATGCACACAGTGCTGGTTTATCTGAACATCTTTACCTAAAAACAGCTGGTTTGTGAAGGCTGAAAATGATGAAAGTGAAGAAACCGAACGAAAAAACAAAAAAAAGCAGATGAGAAATACAGAGTCCGGTAATACTGTAGTTCCATGAGTGACCTTTTTAAATCCAGTCATTTAATCCATTATTTCTGTAAAGATATTGATAAATTCTTAAAGAGTATGGCAGATGGTCATGTATTTAGAGTGATGCATTCCAAGCATAATGGGAAATATCGCAGCCTACATCGCCACATTTTTGCTGTTACTTTTTGATATTAAGGCTGAGTTGCACTTTTTCGGTCATTTTTATCAGTATTGCCAAAGTATGCTTGAAAAATCAGTCAATTTGGTGGCACTGAACTATGACACTATTACAGAGTCAATTAGGTAGGCTACAGTCTAAAGCGCTCCTATTCTTAGGTTCTTAGTGTGCGGACTCAGCTCCGCCTAAGGCATTTCTAGACTGTAGTCATAGGAAAGAGGTCAGGCAGGAGTCAATTGGTTTGATTGAAACCACTGCCCTTGCTTTGGGAGAGGTGAAAAATAAAATGGACCCTTATGCAGCCATGTAGTTTTTTTTTGTTTTTTTTTTTGTCTTGCGCTTTGATGAGGGACTGCAGTGAAGGGCTTGTGTCACGCCGTGTGTTAATGGGATATCTACGTCGATATCGCAGAGGAGCAGACAGACCGGCCCGGTGGAGGGTCTCTGCTGTTCAAAATCACACTTTTTTCACTTAAATGCGATACGGCACGCACCACCTCCGTTCAGTGGCGCTTAAACTTTAAGGCATGATTCGTTCCGGCACCGCGTCCTGGTGTTTTAAAAACATTACAGTGATTAGCTTGATGGAGGCGATGCTAACGAAAGGTCAGACTTTTAAACGATGACAGGTTTTGACTCTTCCACCGAAGCCCGATCCAAAGCGTAAAATAAATTAGGTCATCGTGGTTCACAGCCATGTCGGGGAGCCAAATTTCTATTAACTCAAACTTTCTCTGAGATTCAGCTGGAGACACAATAAAAAATATTTTTAGGTTATTTGTTTATTTGATGGTCAGAGGTGTTGCATGCAAATGTGCTGTATATTTTGTCAAAGTGGCCCATTCATCCAAACGCCGTGAACACAGGCAGCGCTGCTCTTTATTGCTTGCCAGAGAAGCATTAAACAAGAAAAGAGGTGGGAGAAGAGGAGATCTGACCACTTTTTGACATTTCAACAGGGATCACAAGCTTTAAGAAACTCATCTGAAAACACTCCAACGCAGAAACCAAATGGCTTCTTTAGATTTTTACTATATGTGAGATGTAAATGTGCATCTGAGTTTGTAGTATGTTATCAAACAACAGTGAAAGAAATTTCCTTTTAATTTAAATACATATTCATCATCTTGCAGTTTTTGATGATTAGCGAGTAAATATCCAGCATTCAGGTGTCAAAGAAAAGAAATGCATCTGAATAATTAGGCTGTATTCTAATTAAAATTCACATATATTCAGAAAAACTGACACCAGATGCTTATATTGTAATATGGACCTGTTCCATTGTGAAGCTGTAACTACCTTTCTCATGTTACCTTTTATTTCTTTTAATGTCACCTAACCGTACTCGCACCGAGGCATGAACACATTTCAGGAGCTGCGAGTGTGTGTGCAGGGAGCAAGAGGAGTTTGTGTGTTTCACAAAAGCAAGAATGACAAGAAACCATTCAGTGAGAGACAAAACACCAAACGGGAAAAACATCGACCGCGCTGTCAGCCTTCACCGGTTTTCACGCTGACATGTCAAAAGGCCTGAAGCCAGTTGTCATCCCTACTTTGTGCTTCAGCAAATTAACCGTTCGAGCAAATGTTTTATTTTCAAGTCTCACCATAGCTGCAATTCACTCAGATAAAGAATTCTGACATTGACCTCGGTAAACTGCGGCACGTGAGAGCAGACAGCGATAGTTTACTGCGTGCCATCGGTCGCCGTTGCCTTGACAGTAGTTCACGATGTTTTATTCGCTCATTTAAAAAAACATTTGATTACAGTGAGTAAAAGTCACTAGTACAATCCAATATGGCAGAATTGTCCACCTTTGTCCATTTAATCCTAAAATAATCTGTGGTGTGTCATTCATGTTGTTTTGTCCTTTTAATGAATATTGTATAATGCATTTATAAAATCAACACCACAAACTTCCTGTTATGACCTACTGAGAGGATTTGATCTTTCGTGGATTATCTTTATAACAATAATTCATAAGTAATTAATTGACTTCATTCTGTCACTTGGGAGCAGTGGAACAAGCTGCAAACACATCAGCGACTCATTATCACCTTTAATGTAGCGAGCAAACAGTTAAAGTATTTACACTTCCAGCAAAAACTTAGAAATATGAGTCTGTTTCAGACTTCCAAGATGGCGCCACAAATGACTTTTCTTGTGTCAATTCAGAGCAATGTCTCTCTTTTTCCTTCACATACAGTCTTTTAATCCATTATTGATAAAAAAAAAAAGCTTTATATATTAAGAGTTTGATGTTTGTGGCAGGAAAACAAGCCATAAAACAAGCTTTGTTCTTCATTGAAGTAAGTGCAATAGTTCATGAGAAGTGAGTGAAAAACCTCGTCGAGCAATGTTAAATAGTCCTTTTAAAAAATTCCTGGTTCCGTGCCTGGATCCACTTTAGCACCAAAGACTAATCACTTGTTCCTTGGCCCTTGGCTCAAGTCTCCACCAAGTTTCATTTTGAAGATATCCTGCCAGCAAACTAAAAACACAGCTTCTCTGGCGCAAACAGAAACAACTAAATCTGATACTGATATTTACTTCTCGCCTTCCTTTCCAGGGAGGCATTTTTCAAAGAAGCCATTGCACCCTTAAAAAGACCGTGTCATGTCGGGACAGCCATATAAAGACAGCTCGAAACTGCGATGTTATTTAAATATTATTATTTTAGAGATTATAAAGGAGACCAACATTATTTTAGCTTTATATCTCTTTATTCTAAGCGTCACCTTACTGTTTTCTTAAAATGCCGTTTCTAAGTATCATTGTATTCGCACTGTGTTAAATCCAAATATAATTTTGCGGGATACGCCACACATCATTAACTAAAAGGAAAGCGATTATTTCAATTTGTGCATGGCCGGTGTTGGACTGCTATATGTGCTTTCACTTGATTTAACACAATGTATCAAATTTGATGTCTGAGTCCAACCGTGTTTGCACGCTCCGAAAGCACACAAACGAAACAGCCTTTTTAAAGTCAGCGTCTTGGGCTTCAAAAGAAAAGAGAGGAGGGGGGGTAAAAAAAAGAAACAAAAAAAAAGCAAACCAAAGATGAAGTCAAGATGGTGGGTTCTACATGTTAATTATTTACTTGAGTGGCTCCACAGACTAAACACACAAAAAGACATGTGTGGTGAACAAATAACAGGGGGAAAGATGTACAATTAGGAAACTCAGCGAAGCAGAGAAACAACAAATTGTGTTTTCAGACCTAATACTATTGTATTTCTCTGGTTTAATTGAACATGAACTGAGCATGGACACAGCATAACAGATTAAAGTATACAACAAGCCACTCTGATAGGCCTGGAAGTGGAAAATACGCCTTTGAAATTTATTCTGAAGAAAAAAAAACAAAACAAATGGAATCGTAACGGTCATTTTTTTCCCCTTCTTCTTTTTCTTTTTCCCTGCCGCTTCAAACCCCCACAAAAGGCACTTAAAGTTACACAGTATGCACTTGGCAAGGAAGGGGAATAATTTGCAAGGAGAGATTATTTCAAATCTCCTCACATATTCACGAAAAAACAACCTCCTGACGCAAAGAAAAGCCAACTGCAAACTCAGACGGCTCGTCTTTGTATTGTAAATGCGGCAGGAAGGTAAAAACAGACAAAGTTACTTTCGAGCATCAAACGGTGTTTCTCAGGATCCTCTTTGAATACGCCGTCGGTGCACTCCTTAAACTAGTCCGTGAACTTTTCTGACTTTTCCGCAGTTGCACAGTTCATTTGTAAAAGCACATTATCGCGCAGAATAGTTAACGTGTGTCACTTAAATGTCCTTAGTTAGTTTCTACAAGATCTGCGCGTGATCCCATTCAGTTCTGACCTCCGTCAAATTACTTGCTGACAGATCAATCCGGCAGTAAGTGATCATTACTGGTGATTTAGTGTTGTCAGTATCCAGCATAAGAACATCTGTGTCTTCTTTGTCTTTTTTTTCTTTTTTTGGCAGGGAATAACTTTACTCACTGACAAAGAGGTCTTTACATAATGTATTCAAATTCGAGCGCAGAGCAGGGACGACGTCGTTTGCAGAGGAATTAATTTTTTTTTTCATGACTGCTGCAAGGTTAGCAAGCTCTGAGCTTTTTTTTTTCCCAAGTCCTGACTTAAGCAGGAAATTACAGTGTGTTTTACCTTGAATTATTACATGAAAGCCATGAAATTGTAAATGGGCGATAGCTAATGAAAATTACAGGCAGAATAAAGGAAGTGACACCAAAACTGTTAAAGCAGAAAGTCTTTGTCAGCTCATGTGGAGTTCAGCATCCTGAAGACTCAATCCAGGTTTTTTTTTTTTTTTTTTTAGCTCACAGCATCACAATACAAAGAGCTGGTGCCATATGGTACGCTGTACGTGATATAAACACGAGTGGATGCATAAATCATCCCCTACGTGTGGGTTTTAGTGTCGACGATCGTGTGGGATTGAGTCCTGTGAACGTACTAGTCTGGTGCTTTATTTTGAGAGATGAGCATAGCGTGCGGTAGCTGGGAGAGATCGACGTGGAATAAGCTGACACGTCCTCACCTTTTAAAGTCGATGTGGTGAACTCGTTAGCGAACAGTATTTACACGTTCAGCAGACATGGAGGAGCGTTGGGGAGTATTTGGAGTTGTGTTTTTATCCACCTGACTGATAAAAATCAAATTTTCAGTGTTCTCTGTTGGCGGCATATTTCTTGATCTTTTTTTGTAAATAATATGATGTATCTGTTGTCAAAGTTGTAAGGTAGAAGTAGGTAAGCTATTAAAAATGACAGTCATCTTAGTAAAACTGTCACTATGCCGTGACAGTAATACATGAGATGGTTAAATGGAAAAAAAATGATGCCCTCCTGCCTCTAATTTGACCTTACATGTGTGAGCTCAGAGTGGACATATAGAAAAGATATTCAACAGGCAAATGACTAAGCAAAGAGAAAATAGAAGCTCACATGGAAGACAAGCAAACTGAACAAGAACAATGAAGAACATAGCGAGAGGGGACATGAGCTGGAACATATACCCGCTCTAATTTCCAAAGTAAAACCACTTTGTACTGGTCTGACTGACTGGTGCTTTAAAAGCATCACAAGTATGATTTTTTTAGTAGCTGATTGTTAACAGACACAAATATCACCAAAAATCACACATCATAATTGTGAAGTCTGTACACTGTTTTTTTTTATTTTATTTATTATATCCTTAAGTAACAGTTTACTTGGCCACTGTAATGATGATAAACAGGTGAAAAAAGTTGTGACATAAAAGTCCCGCTAGAAAAGGATTGGATGGAGACACACCAAGTTAAGATGAACTGAAGTCACCTCAGTTGAACTGGAATATTAACTTTAATATAGTGTGGCATTATGACATTAGCATTAATTGCAGGGTGTATTAGCTGTGGAAAGAGACGCTGGAAATTTTTATGTAGATACCTTAGTTCATAGTCTGGGCAGGGGCAAGTGCAGGATATAAAAGAGGCCTCTTAATCACAAGGCCTAAAATAGAAATTAGACTATATCCAGTTTAATTGGCAATCATACGATGTATCTAGTCTCTGTAATCGTAAAGAGTTTTGGACATGTGAGGATCTCATGCTATGAGGAGAGAGAAGCTGCAGCTTTAACCTCTGGTTTGCATCTGATATTCCAATAAAAACATAAATCAGCTCACGTTTTTGACAGTTTTTAATCTTTTATGTGTAAGCACGTCTTCCCCCCCGCAGTCGAAATCTAATCGTTTGCTTATTTGTTCATGTGGCAAACATGAAAGTGTTGTGTCCACTTTGTGCAGCTGGGATTTAATCTGATTTTGTGCCGGCGGAATCCATGTTCACATAATTCAAGTACAAAAAAAAAAAGAAAAGTCTTTGTTGATGTCCTGGTTTGAAAATTTTATGAGATTGTGTTGATCTCGCATACAGTACGTCTGCTTTTATCTGGAAGGCATCTGAATATAAATAAAAAGCCGGGAAAGGACGCTGCTCAGCCAGTGTGGCAAAGACAGATTACACGACGGCGGCTGTCCCGACTCTGCGGTGGCAACTTGTCACCATTAGTTTCCATTCATTTTAGTGAGCGCGTTGTTAAGCTAACAAAAGGATGGTCCTCGCGAGAGACTCCAAAGTGATGGCGTGCCTTGTATGCTTCCCACTTATTCCGAACCCGTCAATTTAAGTAAACATCGAAAATGACCGATAACGTTGTTTGTTTGAGTCGACCGGACGAGCGGGTCATCTCGCACAAATGGCTCAAGTGATGAAACGCTCTCACGACTGCAGTCAAGACACTCTCCCTGCAGCAGTCTACCATAAACCAAAAGATGATGTGAAGCATCCAGACAGCTTAAGTGTGAAGTTTTTTTTTTTTTTTTCAAGGGATACCACACATCGCTTCTAGGATCAAACACGCAAAGCTCTCCCTGCTCAAAAATCTGGAGCGACTGTCCAAAAGAAAATGCACGCGTTGGTGAAGCCAACAGGTTAAATGATCCTTCAAAAAAACCTAAACAACAAGTGCCAAATGCTTCCTAACAGTCCTGTCCAAACCTGAGGCTCGATAATGCTGCACTGGAAAACATTTATCCAGAACCTGGCCTAAAAGAATAATAAAATAATCTACAAAAACCTGGTTTCACATCTGAATTTCACCCAAACTGCTCAGTGATGGGTGTGTTTACCCCATTACATAACTACCTTGCTATACCTGCAAAAACACAAAAAATAACATTTCACTTTTCCCTGTGCTGGCACCAAAGCTGGTTGGGATTTTCGGTGCTCCCAGAACTCCATCAAGGTGCTTATAGTGCCTGTTGTGGTAAAAAAAAGGGCAGAAAGTGTAAAACTGAGACCCAAAGAGCAGTTTTTTAAAATAAATGCCTGTTAAGTCACTTTTTACTTCCCATTAATGCAACACAATGATAACTGAGCCTATGACCCACTGATGAAAGCCTGCAGGGTTTGCAGCATTAACACCGGGGCGTCAGTTTCCTTGTAAGAAAGTCACAAGTGCTCCACAGTT
>JAOXYL010000100.1:6856413-6869108 GCA_028564955.1 Terapon puta
TAGATGGATAGATGGATAGATGGATAGATGGACAGATGGATAGATGGATAGATGGATAGATGGATAGATAGATAGATAGATAGATAGAAACTTCTAAATGTAACATGTATACTTAGACAAAAAAAACCTGGAGAAAAAAGAAAACCTCTGAAATTGCTTCGAAATAATGGCATCACCACAATTTTCACCGTCCACACAAGCTTCAGTCAACAGACACTTCAGTTTCCATAACTAAGGACTTCTGTGACAGGCAAGTACGTTTTTTTTTTTTTCCTCCAACAGATGGCCTGTCCTTGCTTCAATGCGTCCGAGTCTGAAAGCCAGCAATTTCCAATAAACTTGAAGAATATTTAGGACAACTTGAGATGTTGTTCGGCGGCGTAATGGCAAAATACATTCAGGAACGCATTTCTGTGGGCAGTCGCAACTACACGACTAGTGAGGGGTTCTGTGCGATCTACTCATCTGTGCGATGGCAGATAGGGAGATGCAAATGATCAGATAGAGGATGAGAGGAGATGAGATGGCTCTGAAAATGTTAAAGACTAAACGGGACGGTCTTCTGACATGAGAGGAAACGACAAAATCGAGACTCCTGGTCCGCTTAGACCCGTCCTCATTGCTACGTGATCCCAGTGGCAATGAAAGCTCATTCAGATTAGCCCAATAAATGAATTCAAATACCGCTCGAATATAGTACATACCCACAAAACCCATCACACGAGGACCGGATCACAGTGCAATTATTAATCCTTTCATATGTTCGCGAAATGGGCTCGGCACGCTTCCCAAAGACAATTGGATCATGTCAAAGTCTGTGAAAAGTGTCAACGCAAACCATCTTTTCTCGCAAAGACGGCGACGAAAAAGTAATTTAATTTGGTTTGACTCATCAAATAACTATTTAATTTCATTAAGCGTTTAAACTGTGGCTGATTGCGGTGGATGGGGACTTAGTCAAAGCCATCTTCAGCAGTAATGAGACAACGCTGGGACAGAAAGTAGGAGTGGCTGGGCAGATGAAATGTGCATCCGCTCGGTCCAGTCCTGTTCCCGTGTGTACCTGAAGAGACAATGCAATACAACCGACCTCAGGTGACAGAATGGGCGCAGGAGCACATTTGTCTAGAATTGAGCACCAATATACTGAAGGATTGCGAAGAGCAACGCAGTGATGTTCCTCTCAAGGGTCCTCTGACTGAGCTCTTTCAGCTGTGCAGCACTGCCAATGTATACCGTCACAAACAGACCAACAGTGCAGGCTTTAGTGTAAAACGTCTGATTTAGGGGAACGATTTTTCCAACAGAGAAGCATCGCAAATGCTCGACGATTCGCCGTCGATGGCGGGCTTGAGGTAAAAGAAGTGAGCAAAATAAGAAGTAATAATATAACTGAGAAAAGAAAAAAAAAAACAGGAACATGGATAAAAAACAGTGTAAGCTCTGAAGATGACATGTTTGTGCTTAAAGAATCACAACCTGACAGTTTCTCGCATATCCAACTAATATTTCACTCACCTTTTGTCTTTGACAGTGACGAGTGATCAGAGATGTGGTACTGTGGCTTATACACGGCGCATACACTATGTTGCTAGGAAACAGTACCTCATGAATACCCTGCAGTTATTGCACAATCAAAGGAGTAATGTTCTGATAGTTCACTGGCTGCGTAAAAAGCAGGGTCCCTCCCTACAGGAGTAAAAACAGAAATCATTAAATATGTAAATATTTCTATGTGGATATATATTTCTAAATGCTGCATATATAACATATATGACACTTTCAGTACAGTTGTCACACTGAGACGTAAAATGCTGACATCGATGTTTGTAATATGCAATATTTAAACCATAATCCTGCACACCTCCATTTCACACCTCCGTTGTTATTATTCTTTTCCATCGTGTCATTTATTCTGTTTTATTTCAGCGTATATTAGAAAGGCAGATATGGATAATTGTCAGTTTTGGCGTGGTTAATATGGAAATGATGACAGATAAACTTAATCTTGCAATTGCAATACTGTGAAGAGGACAACAAAGCCCAAATTTTTAGACTTAACCATTTATTCAACTCCTGTTGTTTAAATGTTTTTTGATAATTTGTAGTAAACAGTGGTTCGATAACAAGGGAGAATATATTTTTACACTGATGTTGTTTTTATCTGTTTCTTCCAAAAGCTGCATTTTTCTTATTGTTAAAAAACAACCATGAAAAGACCAAAACCATCCATGTATTAGCCTGTTTCTTAACCCTTTCCAGTCTCCTTTACTCACTTGTGGTGCTACTAAAGACACAAATCTTTCAATTCTAGTTACAAATACATGTTTTATTTATTTCAAAACACTTTCCCGAAACAGCTGAGGGGGTTGGGGTCAGCTGTTAAGAAAGCATCTCTCAGACGTGTAGGTAAGTAAGTAAGTAGGGCATTTGCTGGGGACTATTTTCAGCTGTGGACTAATACACATTTTGTACGCAAGTGAGTATTTTAATGGCAGCAGGGTGTCTGTGAGATCGACTCAAAACAAATTGCAGTGCTTGTGTCCATGGCATGCCACTCGGTAGCTCATGGATGTGCCGTTAATAGTCTTTATACAATGATGGAGGTCAATGGCACAGAGGTATCAGCTATGTTAGAATATTTTTCAGTAAGATCGATTTAATGTTTGTTCAGTTTAGTGATTGTTGACAAGGAAAAACACATTTTTGGACATAGGAATTGTTTGAATTTCTCTATTCTCAGAAACGGTAACAATTATTCCTTTTAACAGCAGTCAGTTTTCTCAATTTATGGGAGACTAATTTATCAGCCACTGGCATAATGTGCATCCTTTGCATGTGCTGTATGTAGATTTACTTTTTTAATGTTATTCATTCTTTATGTGTACAATATTAATGTATATTATCAGACTTCGCTTCAGGCAGATTTTTCTTTTGCACGTTGCTCTGCATGTAAATAGTACATTTATACCATTTATATACTTTTTTTCCAGTATTATTCCTCCACTAGTGTTCTTGCCTGTAGATGACCGAGGTGAAATCAGTGTGTTGTGGTCTGGTGGGGGCGAGCTATTCATTTCTCTTTTTCACTTTACTAAGTGTGCTGATTCAGGTTAATTTATTTCATTAACTGTTCTGAAGCTGTCGTCATGAACAATATGTAACTGTCATCGGCAGCCGACAAAGATGTCATTAGTCGCCTTATCTCCAGCCAGTGATCATCTCGCCTTCACCAAACGACGGCTCTAATTGAGCCCGAGGGAAGGAGGGGAACCAGACGGGTGCTGTGAGCAGAGATCCCCAGGTTACAGAGACACTCGAGTAATATGTTTCCTTCAGGGAGGGAAAAAATACAAGTGTGAGGAGGTGGGTAAAACCTTAACAAAGAAACTAGGCCATCCTAACAAGGACTGGGAAACACTGTGACAGAAGGATACCGAGCCTCGTACACTGCAGCTAGAGTCTCTCATATTCTCTGCCAATATTGCTTTCATTTGCTATGCACCATTTCACTCTGTGCTTTAAGCTCTGCCGACCTCAAACGCATCACGATGTTGCATGGTAAACATATTTCCTTAGGTATTCTGTCAGTGGGTCGTTTCACTTCAAGTATCTGGGTCTTGATTATTCAAATCATGACTGAAAAAAAATGTTCACATCAGCACCGATTCAACAACAGAGCAACACATGTCAGCACTGACATGTTATTCTTCTAATCAATATTTCATTCTTTTTTTTTTTTGTTAATGTTTCATGCCTCAGTATATTTATTATTCATAACAATTGAAATTCCACTTCTGAACTGCCACGTCCCCATTTGGGCACCTACATGTATCCTACCATTGCTCATCTGGATTGGATATATTGTGCTCTGATGCTGTTCATGTACAGTGTCATGAAACATTACGTATCGCCGCATCAGTCCTCCATGTTGGTCCAGACTGAGACACCTCAGCCAATAAGGGACGGATCAAGTTTTGTGGAGCCATTTGTGTTACTCAGAGGATGAATTCTGCTGACCCTGATGATCCTCTAGTGCCACAGTGAGGTTGACATGTTTTAAGTAAATTATCACAACAACTATACAATTTGAAGTATCCACGCTCCCTCCAGGATGAATTGCAGTTACTTTCGGCAATCCCTTAACCCTCTAGACCCCAGTTTAATGCATAATGTTTCTGCAATTCAATGAGAACTCTCACCTAAAAAGCATTTTTTCTACTTAATTCAAACACAGTGCTACTGTGGATGTATTACAGTGCTATCTCAAAAGCAGAAAGAAACAGATTCACATTGTGTTGTGTCTTTGGTAACCCGGTCAGTCCTTCCAGTCAGGGAGAGCCATGTAGGTCCCACTGTTTGGTGATTTTGTGGTTTTGAGCAAAAAAGTTCTTTGTTGCTTTGCATGATGCGCAGTAGGTCAGGATCTCTCTCACTGCACAATCTGAATCTTTTATAAGATTATAATAGATACAGGGATGCTTAGTCAGTATAAATTGGGTTTTTAATGTATATTCCTGGTTTCAGTTCATTGGTGATAACTGCATATCTACACATATCAACAATGCAACGCTATTGACTTTATAGTCTGTTTTTGATACGAAAACAAAATGTATCCAGGACGTTTTGTCCCAACTTAACATAACTCAACCTTTATTTATCTAACCAATTTTTCACTGTTGTTTTACATGCACACAGGGCTGAAACACACACATGTTCAATATAATTAAGTGGAGAGATGTCAGAGTGAGGAGGCTGCACCTTCAGTGCACCCAAGCCTTATGGACCAAAAAGGACCTCATCTTTTACATAGCTCAGTCCAACCAAGTAACTGCAAATAATATTCCCATCTGCCTCTACTATTCTTTGCATTTAGCGTTAAATAGCAGATTTCTGGATGCTAAACTAAGATGGTGAACATGGTGAACATTATACTTGTTAAATATCAGCATGTCAGCATGCAGTTAAAAACTCTGCACACGCTTATAGAGCCCCCAGCGTGCCCGTGTCCCAAATCCATACCATACACTAATTCCAAGCAGGTTTATACTGCTGCACATTTTTTGGTGTTCACACTAGAAAAAGTGGCAAAGTGAGGGGTGAGGTGAGAGTGTGAGGTATACTCTGAGTTCTCCCATAATGCAATGCACAAAGGAAAAAACAGTCCTTTATTACACCTGCTGGCTTTGAGGAAAAACACAGCTAGAAACAAACCCAGATGTTCCGATAGCACGCATCACTAGCCATGAAAAAAAAAAAACCCAACACAGAAAGCCACACAAACACACATAAACAATTGCTGTTATCTTATTTAAGACTTTCTCTCCTTGCTCACTTGACTTAAAGCTACAGTACACTCCCCGATGTCAACAACTCCCTCCAAAAAATCCTCACAAATCAGAACCAGAGACAAAACTGCAAAGGCAAATTATTACATAAATGTGATGTGAAAAGCAGAAAGGCATTGTTCTCCCTCATATGAATTTGGATGTCCATCCTTCGGCGACTAGCACAGCAATTATTATAACAACTGTCCTTTTGTATCACAGTGTTATGTAACAGACACCAAAATAGATTTTTACAATATACGTGATTAGAAAACCTTATCTGAGCTCCAACAGAGGCGTTGAAAAAAAAAGAAAAAAAGTAGTGTGCATTAACACCAAACGCTCTCTTTAAGTACAATACTGATGACTGGCTGGAGAACATGGCTTTTTAGTTTTTTGTTGCTGAAATCTCTCAGGACACCTCTCATTCTTTTGTTGCACCCCCCCTCTTTGCTGAGTGTGTGAAAATAGCAGTGGCTGGTGGCAGGAGGGAGTTGTTTCAGAAGAACAAGCTGAGATCCACAAACCCAGGTGAAGAAACAGCTGAGGCTCTGTATCGATCAGCAGCCCGACCGGTTGAATTGTACTGTGGAGGAATAAAATCTTACTCACTGAAGCTTTAAATTCAATTCATTTATGTTATCACTGAGAGCTAAAATGAGAATTCACAGGAAAATTTCCATATGGTATTTAATTTTTCGAGCAAGCTCACTTGGGTCGAGTAATATTTTTCAGGTCACAACGAGACAAAACTGCCTGCGTCTTCATGTTGAAATAATCCACTGACACTGAAAATTTGTCAAAGTGACAGAAAATTATTAAGTAAAAAATTGTACTTACTCCAGTTTATCCAGTGTGAACATTTGCTGCTTTTCTGTCTTTTTTTAATATCTGCAACCTGAATATCTTTAAGTTTTTAACCACTTATTCCCCCAAAAATAGCTGAATAAATAAAATAACAGGACAGATAAACTGTAAATCATTTTGAACTATATTTTCATTTTACATCCACAATGCAAATGCAAATACTGATGTTGGAGGACTCATGACATTTTAATATTTTGACATTTTTTAGAGAAAGAAAACTAACCAAAAATGATTTTTTTTTAAAGTGCCAAACTTAAGGTTTTCTGGAGCTCTCTCATTTTTTTATCAGAACATAGGACTAGTATTATTCCAATTCATGACAAATGTGATTTTCTATTCATCTATGAAGCCAAAGTTTGAATTCTCATACATAAAATAATACAGCAGTTGTCAAGTGGTGGAGCCAGTAAGTAAGAATTAGACTAATGCACAGCACAAACGGGGGCCGGTCGGGAGCGGTGATCGTGCAGCGTGTTTGACAAATGAAGCGACAAAGTGGACAATAAGCACACAGGGAAGATCCACATTTGTCCTTTCCCACGGGGGACTCCACAACTTAGTTTGCGTGGACTTTCCTAAGAAGTGGGTCAAGTCTAGACAGAGGTGAACTCAATCCCTGAAGCTGTTAGAAATGATGATTTATTGCGAGGCATTCAACCCCTCCCCCTCCCCTCCTCCTCACCACAGCGACACCGTGGATGACACTGCAGGTAAATGTGATGCATAGGCTAAAATAGCATTCTGCCTTTATGAGCGGAGAAGGGTGTCTGGTCACGGAGAGGATGGGGGCTCGCGCGGTAATACATCCACAGTCGCGAGCAGGAAATTGCTCCCACGTTTTTAATGTACTTCCAGTTTCCAAGCAGATGGGCAGCACGGCGCCCTCTAATATGACCACTCACATCTCAACAAGTGCGCCGTACACTGAGCAACACTTGCCTCCATTATGTTCAGAAGACTTTGTTTCCCCCCCCACCTGAAAGGATTAATGACCAATATAGAATCTACTTTTCCACCGAGGCAGGTTGGCAACAAACTGTGAAGATTATGAGCTACCGGGGAATGTTTATCTCCTGCAAACTCACTTCTCTACCACAGAAACTATAATTTCAACGGATTGATTAGGCTGTTAAACCTTCTATTGAGATTAATATTAAATCCACATATTTTCTGCACCAGGAGACTGGTGTACCCATAAATAAAGCTCCACTTAAAATGGCTTTGCACAATCGCTCTTCAAGCAAAAAAAAAAAAAAAAAAGAAAATGGTGATACAGATTTTTTTGTGCATAGTTCATCTCACAGAGTGGGATGATTATTCTACACTCTTAACCAAAACCTTATGAAAAGAACATCTTTTCATCTTGTTACATTTTTTGGACTCGGCCTATGTGTCTGTGTCTGTTTATATGAGCGAGAAAAAAAACACTCACACACACAACCAACCCCCAAATGCACCACGAACCGCTCCAAAAATGTTCTTCCGAAGAAAGCAAAGAGTGGGTTGCATTTCTTACTTATTTAAGCTTTATTAAGTCAGGTGACGGTTTAGTTATACTTTAATGTAACTCTGTTTTCTAAATGTAGAGTCTTTTTGTTCAAAATGCCAGAGGGAGTTGTTGGTTCGACAGAAACAAAACTGGAACTCATTGAGTCTCAAAATTATGGAATGAGCTTAAATTAAATGGAGGATGTAAAGTACCCTGTGGTAGAAAGTAAATCACTAAATATTGAAGCGTCCTCAGTGGTTGCTTTAGTCCCTGTTTGGAGCTTACAGATTGAGTTTTAGATGTTTCCCCTCTTAAATCAGTGTCAGAAATTGCAGCATGTGAAGCTTTAAAGTGCAGCTCTTACTCTGTATACATGCCGGTGTTCAGAAACTACAACATTCAAAATCAACTTTAACATTTCAAATCACGACTGAAGCTTTCATAACTTGCATTTGACTTGTAAAATCCAGTTCTATGATTTTTATACTACAATCTACCCCTGAGTTGTCCACTTCTGCCCTGTGTTTTAATTACCTCCCTATTGGGGCTAAAGTTCAATTTCTAATGTACCTGGGGCTGTTTTTCCAAAGCTGAACAAAAGTGACAGTTTTATCTTTATTTTTCTGCATGAATATAATTTTTTGAAAGTGTCAAACCTAAAGCTGACATTGCTGTTGGGAATCACAATTTGCAGTGTATTTTTTTGCTCCGCTGCAGCAGGAAAAACATGATACTATTGCCTTTTGCCTCCAGGCAAATTTTAAATGCACCACTGGGTCTGAACAAAGTCTCCAAATGCAAAACCAAATGTATGTTCAACAATCTGTGACAAATGCTATTAGTCACAAATTCCCTCTGATGTGGAGGGTCTGATACAGGGTCTCATCAAGCCTTATCCAACTTAATCACTTGGAGTTTTAAGTCTTGACGAGTGCACAAAGGCACAAAGCGCCTCCTTCCCGCTCACTTCATTTGTCGCCTCAAGGACTCAGACTGTGCTCTCACGATCAGGGGGACAAAAATATAAAGAAATAAGACACAAACTTCACTGTTTCCATTTCTTCTCACATGGGAAAACATACTGAACAGAACAACAAGGATGCTGGGTAAAACATAATGGCTTATGAAACCAGATATCCTGCGCCAATCAAAAGCCAATACAAACAGCTGATTAGGCTATAAGCTGAGATGCCGAGCCCAAAATGAGAAATCTACTGCAGAGGTAACGGGCTCACTCACGGTAACCACACTGGATCTTAACCACACCGGTCCTCACTGATGTGTCAATTAAGTGTGAGGAATAAGAGGGCGCAGTCTGGTTTCTGCACCGAGTGCAGCACTTCTCCGGCGGAGCCCAATACAACGCTCATAAAAGTGACATATTTCAGCTTCCTAATTATCAACCGCCATCTGCATAGTGTCTGAGGGATTATGATGATTTGTTTGGGGAATCCTGAACAATAAGCTCAGACAAACACACTGTGGCACAAAGCAAATCAATAATACATTTTAGATATACATTAGTGACTCATATTTTGGTTATTCTATTAGTGATGTGTCAGTTTTAGATATTCATCTGTGGTGTGACTCTCCACATGCAAAAGGTATGTGGTAAGAGGTTAAGTTACAGCACTGTGCCAGAGAGCAACATGTTTGTCTACTAAGTGACATTATCATTCATTTGAGGCGAATATGTGGCAGCCTGATTAATGCTTTTAGCTCTGTTTTGGTCTCCTCCAATCGAAAGAAACTGCAGAGCTGGGCGGCCTCATCTCGACAAACAACCTCTTTCACACAACACAGGAACAACTGTACGACATTATAGAAGATAAGACGATCGACACCTCTTTCATGTGTGGAGTATGGAGTTGAAGCCTGCGGCAGCTACTGTAGCTTAGCATTGAGACTAGAAATACAGGAAAACAACTAGCCTGGCTCTCACTGGGACTTGGCAATGAAATTATTTGCATCATCTATTCATCTTCAGAAGACCCAGCACGAGACTGCTGCTTGTTGAGAATTAAAAAAATTTGTGAGTTTTATTCCTGGTCATCTTATATTATAAAACAGTACCACTCCTTTATACTACAAAGAAGCTGAAAGAGGTTTCAAGAAGGAAATGCACAAAACGCATGTATTTGCTGCATCACATAATAACTCTGAGTTCTAAAATATGCGTGTTAGGCTTCCCATAAGCCCGAAAATAATGTTCGGAGGTAACCATCTTCAGCGTTTCAAAAAGGTTTCAGAGCCAAATTTCTAACAAGTGCAAAGGAGTCAGCTGAGGACTCGATTGAAAACATGCACTCTGAGAGCAAAATAAATCTCACTGAAGAGTTGAGAGCACTTGAGGAAAAGCGTCCAGGGACCTGCTCTGCATATGTGTGAAAGTTTAAAACAGCTCAGGAAAATCACTGCGGCTCGCTCTTGCACCATTTGACAACCTACACGTGTTTCTTGGCATCCTATCTGTCTGCTTTCGGTCTGAAAATTGCACTGCCAATAGATATTAAGTCCTTAAGACCTGCTTAAGAGGTCCAGGAGAGAGCATGTGTCGAGAAGACACAGAGCTATCTGATCTGAGGCTAAAGAAAATAGATGTTTTCTCTTCCTGTTTTCCTCCCTCTTGTCCTTCCTGTTTTTCCCAGCCTCTACAACATACTCTCTATCTTCGGGGATCTCACACATCCGGCCTTCTGACTGATACAGTAATTGCGGGACAGGTGATAAAGCGTTTGTCAGCCCTCTAGTTCAACATGTATGCTGTCTGCCGAGAGGAGAACAGATCGAACGCGGCCGTGGAAAACAGCCAGTCGTCTGAGAGCATCATCACTGTCCAATTAGGGGGTTATAAACTACAAATATCCACGTGGAAGGCTGCTCTGTATGTAAACAGATTATAGTGAATCAATGCTGTTTGTGTCCTGGTACCTTAATCTGCCAATTGAATTGATTGCAAAGACGAACATGTACAGTATCTGTATTTTATTTCCAAAATAACACAGAGCCAAACCATACAGTTCTAAAGAGACAATCCATTTTCTTAGCTAGACAGAAAATTATAAACAATACATTTGTCTGAAAGCAGCGGAATATAAATTTCACATGTACTTAAATGACATATCCAAGAAGTGAGTTGGCAATTACATGTTCTGATTTGAAGGAAGGGCAGCAGACAACCGCTATAACCTACATAAATCCAAAAACTTGGCTCTGAAGGCAACTACCTTGGGGTCTCAGAGCTCCGGGTTCCCCAAAAGCTCCATTTTAGCGTGTGATACTTTAAGGAGTCCCTTTAGATCTATTAAAGCGGCTGTTTGCAGCAGCAATTTCTGTCTGATATGGTTTTTCCACAAAAAAAGTTCAACCACTGAGTTAAACATTTTTAAAGGCACTAGTCCTTCTCCGTCAATGAGAATCCGTGAATGTGCACAGAAAAAAAACAGTCATTGAATATCAAACTCTGCACAGTGAAGGTCAGACATCCAAGGGGAGGAACAATAAACAACGCACATTTCTGCAGAACTTCAGTGACAATGTTTGCTTTTTACTTTTTTAAATGTAGTATCTACACGTGACTCAATAAGGTCAAAGTTAGGTAATAGATAACCATCATGGTAGAGAGATTTGGCAATTTAAGCACTAGAATATGATAAAGGAAATACAATTATGAAGAATTGTGGTTACAGCTAATGAAAAGGCAAACATGTACTGTAAGTTTGTGACTGGACACACACTCCAGTCTCTTCTGCATGAGAGCATGTTACAGGCTTAATGTATCACCCGACCTCACACCTTCACTTATGTCACCACACATAAAGTAGGACACAGTACTTCCTGCATTGGCTCTGGATGGAAATCGTGTAGTGTGGAATGATCCAATACTGGGATCCTGGGCTCTGTATAGCCTCCTCCTGTGGCCCTATATTACAGCGGGGACTCATGTCAAATTAGTTTTAAGACCTTGATTGCTCTACTTAATTTTGTGCTCACGTGGCACACATTCCTAAATACATTTTGTTTGCCCGGTGACAGGTACAGCACTATTCCAGTATAGGAGCACTAATTGGTATCTGGGGATGCTGACAAAATATAGTTACGCTACCATTTGTAGCCTGCTGTGTGCACAACACATACCTGAAGGTGACTGAGGTACATATATAGGTTGGGCGGTGGGGGAGGGTGGGTTAATCTTCCCCTGCACAAACCATCACACTGGAAGCCTGTTTGTTAGACCAGACAGTGTTTAATGGCAGGACTGAGACGGAAGCAGAGATTTCTTGGGGCATACGAGACTGAGCAAACGGGTGGTTAGAAGTTGACTGTGCCACAGTTTTTACTTTTTTTCCAGAACTTTCAAGCTCACCACTGCCTGTGTCCTCCATCAAAAGCAGCCCACTTGCAGGTCTACAGAGTGCAAGTGCTTCATACTCAAAAGATACTGCAGGTTTTGGGTGGAGTATATCACTTTAACAGCCTGCAGGTGCTTGGGTAATTCACAGCACTGCCTGTCAGCTCTTTGGAGAGTCTCCCTGCTGCTTTTGTTTTAGTACAATCACGAGTCCTTGAAGCCGACAAACTACTTTCATCCTGCTCTAATGACTGAAGACACTGACAAGGAAACAAACAGCACAAGACGCGAGGTGGACCTTTGTTTTATTTGCCCGGTGAAACGAACGCACCTCATCAGATGGACTCATGATTCATAATCTACATACATACAGTGGGTGAAGCGAATGAGTAATACCGTCCCTTTCCTTAGAAATAACAGTCAAATTGCCCTTGATGAAGGCACAGAAGTTCTTAAGGAGGCCACAGCACATGGTAGTAACGTTGGGGTTTAATTGGCTCCGTACTGTAATACTAAACAACATATAAATTACCTTGATAAAAAACATGTGTATCATAATAGCACTGTGGTGGTGCAGATTATAGAGAAAGATAAATGAAAGACATAGCTCTATTTATTAGTAATTGCATGCATTTGTGGGGAAAAAATGGATGCTGTATAT
>JAOXYL010000100.1:6876207-6941701 GCA_028564955.1 Terapon puta
AATCACCATGACATGTTGCTTCTGTACACACCATCGATGTACAAAAAGACCTGTATATTCAGTTTGTGAGTTATGCTTCACGTCTGCTATTATTTTCAATCGTTTTTATAATCACCGCACTTATGCTTAGATTTGACCCAAGGGATTACAGTCCTGTTTTTTTTTTCCAAGAGAGCATAATCACTGTGTGGTACGTGCTGGGACTTTTATTTCTATTGATTTTCTGTTTATGAAGTTTGGGATTCTGTAGGTTATGCTCTTTTCTTTGTCAGATGAACCCCACTGCTTACTGCACTAATGCCTTTACTAATATTATTTAAACATCTTCTGGCAGAAATGTATATGCAGACAGCAGCGGTTCTTGAGCAGCACGTGTAAACGCGTTCCTGAACTGCACGTAGGTTGGGCGCATTTGAAAAACAGCGCATCTATATCAAAGAAAACGTTGAGGCTTATCTTTTTAACTCTGAGGCATTCTGGAAACTCTGCGGCAGCATCTTTAAGAAATACTGGAGCTTCAGAAAAAATGGAGGCCGTTCATGTGAGAATGTGCTGGCGGCTCAGATGTCTGAAGGCGCCTTCTGTTTACTGTTGCAGAGGAGTCAGGTTGAAGCGGGTCAGACGCTTTGGATCTGCGTATCATCCATCATCTGTTGGGCAGGGTGGGACAGAGGGAAACTGGTGACACTTGGGTTATTTCAGCTGATGATAAAAAATCATCAAGATGCCAAAAGATTAATCACTTCTTAACTGACTGGTTGAAAAATGCAGGTCAGTGGGAAAAAAACAAACCAAAAAAATGATAATCACAGTATATGGGCCAATTATCAGTAATGGACATAAAAAAATAGTTATACAAAAATTTGTGTGCAAATATTTTATTGTTGTTGATATATGTGATTCCTCTGTGAGCATTCCTGCGATTACAGTTGCCTGTACGCTGGTGTTTACTCCTGGTTGAGTTACATTAATGTGATTATATGTGGAGAGGGCAATGGGTGTCAAGATTTACTGGGATTCTTCTCAATTTGGTCTTTCGGGGAGAAGCCTTACAATAATTGGACTGCGAATCGTGTACCAGTTGGGTGGATTTGCTTCAATTCTCGCAGTTCCTGGAGGGACTAATTATGCTTTAACAACAGAGGGATGAAGGTCTAATGGTTCCACGATGAAGTATCCAGATTTGATGTTTGAGTCAATATCACTCCATTATTTGCCTCTAAATAGTGATTGTCATATATTAGCAAACAATGCTGAGTGTTAAAGTATTAAACTGCTTCTCGAGCTCCTCATGAGAGTGGATTTTTTCGCAGTAAACCACGTCCACTGATGAGGACCACAAGATGTACTTAAAGCTAATAAAAACCATGAGATGCAGTTAAAAGCCAGAAAGTGGAGCTTTTACGTAAACCTATATTAACACAATGTGTTTTAACGAACATGCCAACTGACAGCATGTGCGAAATTGCAGATTATCTCTCATAAACACATGTAAGGAGGCCATTAGAGGTGTCAGCATTCCAGTTATATGGACATAATATATTCCAATTCAGTTTATGGATGTGTAATGGTAGTGGCCATAAACCTCTGGGCCTATAGGAAATTACATCACAGCTGCTTGATTATTTATCAGAGAATATTTAGTTATTAATATGCAGTAGTATGTAGGCCCTTCACCGGAAAGGCTTGTATAACTAGCTTTTATTTGTCAGTGGATCTGTAATCGCAACCAAGGCTGCGCAACAGAGCTTCAAATTAAGGTTGGTTGAACCTTGCATGTGAAGTCTGAGATTTCACATGCAATTACACTTGTAGTATTTTACACCAACTGCACTTAATAAATCCACCGAATGTGACAAAGCAAGGGGGTAAACTGTGAGAGTCGCATATCCTTTCATTTGTAAACATATGTCCTACCTAAGGTAATCGTAATTACTTCGCAACAGCTGTGAAATGTAAAATCCGCTCACCAACTCAGTTTCAAAAGCACGTTTCTCCCATCGCGAAAAGCTTTTACAAACTAATTTAGCGGAATCTGATCTCGTGTATCCACGTTAAGTCCACTGAGCCGGCTGAGTATTAAAACATTACACAGCTAGATTACAACATCATCAGTACAGCCTCTAAGACAGCTGTTTAGTTACGTTACACAGATTGAGCTGACTGAACGAGGAGGTCAGAGGCGTCGGGGGAATCGTTCGTCAGCGCTAGTTACAAAATTACCTATAAGTGTCTACTGATCTGCTGCCAGTTAGAATTAAGCACGAAAAACGACTTTGTTGTTGCTCAGAAAATGGAGAAGTCGCGGTTAAAAGAGTTGCTTGGTTAAAATGTTACGGGAGGATGCAGTCAGTCAAAGGGTAGCAATGTTGACTGTTGGCGTGAAACAGGAAACAAACTGATTATACATATTTGAGTCACATGGTCTCCACCCAACGACGTCTAATGGTGCTAAAAAGTCCCAAGTCATAATTCACACAGGTCTTGGTGAGCTAAATGTAAAGGTCATATTAGGCCTTTGAGCAAACGACAAATACTGTCATTCTTTATCCTGCAAGGACGATCTTGTGGAGTCATTTTATCAGAAATGTTTTTATTAAAAATCGATACAATAAACAAAGACACATTTAACAGCCTATTTTGGTTGTGTAATTATGGCATTACACTAGGATGGTGCAGTAAGAAAGTCTTCTTTCTTTGGCTGTGAATATAATCAACAGTACAGCGCTGGCATTCAGACCACACACTGCGGGAGGGCGCGAGCTGTGTTGATCCCAAACTTCCTCGCAGTGAGCCGCCGTTCTGCTGCATTTCAGCATTGCATTTGCCTTCTGTTAGCGAAGGATTGAGCAGCATTAATTGGACACATATCGCCGGTAAAGGGATATCGGGGGTTGGGGTTGGGGTGGGTTGGGGATGCGGGTGTAAATGACTGGGTAGTGCCAAGTTTGCAGTATTCCAAGTTAAGCGTCCTGGCATGCCCCAGCAACAGGTGGCGCCTTTATGAGTGCCTCGAGTGTTGCATGACAGCGACAGCTACGGGTTTACCACCACGGTCAAGGAGAGAGACTGACCCAGGGGAGAGGGGAGAGGAGTTGAATGTCAGCGGGGCGTGGGTGAGACGGTTAAAGTGCGACACAGCAAGGTGTGAGAAATAAGGAGAGTGGAAATGGCATCTGAGAAAAGAGAATCCCCAGAAGATGATGGTGGTGGTGATGATGAGTGAGAGTTTTAAGGACGGCTACTTTTTCCGTTATGGTGCAAGGAAATGAGGCAGAGAGCTCCTTAGCTGGAAATGGAGACATCTCAGCTATCCCAAACGCTCCCTCAGCAGCTTGAATCACATGATGAAGAGAGAATTCCAGGGAGGCCACGCTCACCTCGACCTCCCGACTCCCTCAGAGCTAAAAGGGCCTCTGATCGTGACTCAAGACAGTCGTCCACCCCAAAGAATCTCAGCCAATCACTTGCGACGATACAAGCTGAAAATGTTCATCCCAATGTCCACCTCCTCCAGCCAAAGCAGAAGCAGTGTCGGGTTAAAAAAATAAAAATAAAACCGCTGAAAAATCATATCAGTCCGATAGCTTTTACCTTATGTTGATGAGAAACGAGACCATTACGACCTAAATATTTCCTCAAAGTAGGACACAAACATGTCGGAGGAGGTCAAATTTAATAACCTCTGACCCTGCAGGCCGAGCCGGGCCGTCTCACTCATATCCATTTCTACTGTTTAGTTGGTAAGTTCAAAATGCTTTCCTGCTTCATCAGTGCTGTCACGTACAGCACTTAAACATCATCTCATGGAGAAGCCTGATAAAGTCCATTGCTTAACTCTTAACCAGTCGCACATGTTCATGTAATGGCGCACATGTACAGCTTCGAGCTCAACATAGTGACTGCTCTTTTGAGGAATATCTAATTACCATAACCTTAATTAATACCTAATTTTGAGTATGTTAAACCTCGTCTTTGAGCTGAGAGCCCTGTGAAAACCAATTTAGCTCATGTGCTATGTTGACAGGTTGACACCAGCTCCCACTCTTGTGATGGCGACGCGCCAAGATGTGACCATTTCACATTCCTGCTAAATTGTCAATTAACATGTATGAAGACGGTATCATCTCTCATCTCGATGTACTGCACACGTCTGTTCAACCATCTGTTAAGTGCGTCCAGACGTGTACGGGCCATGCAGCCAGACAGCATTCAGTTTCTACTCAACTCACTTGTGTCCTCATTAGAGTCAAAGATTCAGGCAGTCGTGTGAATGATGCACACCTTAAAAATGTTTGTCCGCTGTTTACTTTAGTTGTGCAATATTTTTAACACCTACAATAAACATGCTATGGAATATTGGAAAGAAAATATAGCATTTCCATTTCTATTTCACTACAATTCATGAGCAAACATTTACATTTTACAGTTTACGCTGAATTTACAACTATAATTGCTACTTAATAATGAAAGTATTTTTTATTTTATTTAAAAAAAAAAACTTTCATTATGTTATATGTACAAATATATATTATACACCAGTAAATCTTGCCCAACATGTAAAAAGTAGATCAAATCAGCTCTCTTACCTATAACTGCAATCTACATATTCTTATTTTTTTATACATAATACGTCTGTACTTCCACTAAAATGGGATTTTTAAATGGAGCACTTATAATGGAGTATTTTTACACTAACACATTCCTAATTTTACTTACATAAGGCTTCATAGTACTGTTACCACAGTCCGTTTTAATTGTATCACAACAACGAGAAAAGATGGAGAGTACCTTCTGCGGATTATTTTGCAATATTCAACATATTCAGATTCCGCAGGACTCGGTCAACTCAGTTAATTTCACGTCTACCTAAAAGTGAACAGCATGTTCCTCGCTGCACCACCGATCACAGCAATAATATAACGTAAGGCTGACTGCACCTAAGAGTTATGATCCTAAGATGGTAATCCAAAAGTGTCCTGCCAACTTCCTGAATGTGCGTCTCACTGACAGTCAGGTAAAGGTAATACCACACGTACAGTACCATTGCCTTTACTTGATTCACATCAGACCACAGGTTTCCTGGGTGTGATAAGCGTTTCGCTATGAGGACGACTCCGGTCAACGTCTCTTAGTACATTTTCAGTTAGGCATTCCTTTGAAAGTATAATTCAGCCAAAATTGAGTTTTCCACGCTGTTGAGTCCATGACGGGGACATGATGAACGCCACTTTAGAGGCAGAGAAGTGTGAAAAGTAAGCATTCAATTACTCTGGAGGTAAAGTAAGAAGTTTAGCCGCCTCTTCTACCTCACTGGCTGGATGTGTGTGTGCTTTAGGGAGGCGAAAAGGTTTTCTTTACCTGAACCTTCCTGGTTCATCCTGGTCAGACAGACGTCAAATTTCAAACAACTCTCTGCGGGCGAGAGATAACACCGTTTTTTTTCTTGCGCGTCTCCATTAAACCTAAAAATAACACGAATAGATGTCACTCACATACGTTTATGTAAGCCAAAAATAGAGAATCTAAAGTTTAGTGAAGTCAGACAGGCCTGTGCGAAGCTATGAACTCAATACTACTTATGACCAAAGGTATCAAAAATATCTCCAGATTTATATATGCTGCTGTAGGCTGAGTTCTGACCAGGGTATATCAGCATAGCACAGCCAGCAGAGCAGTAAATCAAACACATGGTGTGACCTCATCAGCCACTCGCCTCACTACAAGGATTGGGGGCATTACCTTTCCCGATCGCACCGTGCACTCCCCGAAGCTCCAAAACATTATCCACAGTTGATAAAAATGTCTTTCTGATTCTGACACTAGTAAAATTATCCAGATGAAATAGCACAGCCACTGACACCTGGGGAGGAGAGTTGGTGGTCTTCACTGTTGCCTGGGAAAATCTGACCTTTGCAGGTTTAGCTGCAGAAAATAAAAGACTTATCAGACTTTATTTTTTCACCGCAATTACACTTGGCAAGCAGCTTGCATGTCAAAAATGATGTGAATGAACAAAGCAATGGATGTTTCACAGACATTTAACCAACACAGCTACCTATGTCTGGCAATAATGCTGCAGTGAAATGCTACATCGACAGAGGCAGATCAAAATGAGCGCGATAAGACCTTGCTTGAGGGAGCAGACTTAAAGGCAGGACTGGAATATCAAAGAATAGGTAGATATGGATGGTAAATGAAGTGGAAAGGAGGCAACGGCGAGCCAGGGGAGGTGGAGTGTGAATTATGAGACAGACCATTAGAAACAGATACAGACAGTTGTAAGGAGACAGTCGGTATGTAGGTCAAGGAATTTGGAGAATACTAAGTCATCACGGTGCACATATACCTGAACACTTTAGTCAGGAAAACAGTCAACAGCAGTGTGAGGAAGTGAGCAACGGCACACGAGAGAAGGACTTGAACAAGCAGACTACCCTTGGTTATGCAATATATACGTATTTCTTTCGACGTATGATCAAGACTGGAACTTGACCTCCGCATCTGAGTGTGATGAAAGCACCCAGCAAAGGTGATGAAATGGAACTGGCGCAAGATTTGCTGACAGCGAGTAACTCAAGAGGAGGGTCAGGAAAACAAGTTGAAATCACACGGTAAGGCTGAATTCAGGATTTAAAGACATGACTTCATATCAGTGTTGAAACTGGAAATTCCTTCATTAATTAGTCCAATTCATGACCACATATCTATTTTTTAATGCTGTCAGTATTTATTTTTTGTATTTCTTATAACACCTTTTAACACCTTTACATTATTTCAATTTTTAATATGTGGAAAAAAAAAAAATTCTTCCGAAGTTTATTCAGATTAATGTGATGCTTGAGCAGTCTCAGGTAGAGAGATCAAGTGCTTATCGTCCAATGTTACTGTCTGTTTATAATCGAATGAACAAACAACAAAATAATGTGACCAAAAAAAATAAAATAAAACAGTTTATCAGACTGAAAAAAAAAAAGTAAAAATAATGACATATCTGGATTGGTATATATGGGAGTTCTTTCTATTATTTTGGCCTGTCGTCATAGATATAAATGGGTTGGACAAAACAATAGGAGCACCTGTTAGCACAATCGAGTGCAGGTTAACGGCACCACATGATCCATCCTCCAAAATAACTGTACAGTCAATATTATAACCTTCATGAAGGTAGCTTTTATTGCAGTACGGCTGTCCCAGACAGCGCTATTTTGAGCTCTGTGTACCTAATAAACTGGCAACTGAGTGTATATGTTGCATATGTGTGTATATGAATATGTGTGTGCTTCTCAGGCAGCTAATAAAGTTGTGTGGGATTAGAGTGTACAGACAGAAAGACTGTGGCCTCTTTATGAAGTTAACAAATTCATACAGGAAAAACAATTAAACTGATTCTATTAGACAATACAATGATGTAATAAAATTATGCAGTACTTTCTTTTTATAGGCATGTTGGTGTTTTATTATACTAAGATGTCCCTTTTTATTCACCTCATCCTACATGCCTTCTGGTTTAGTGTATCACAATGACCTAAATATAGCATGGGACAGATTTGATCCACTTCATCAACCCATCCATGGCCTCGACCTGACCAGATGACATGGCTAAACCTTCGGCCATTAAACCATAACATGCCTGCGGTGTCCCCTTTCCATGTAAGTGAACCAGTAAGCCAGTTAAGTAGCTGGCGAAGATGTATGTATACTTAAGCATTAAGTACTTATGATTGTATAACATCGAGAAACACGTAAGCTACCGGTTACTTAAAGAGATATTTCCTGACTCAACATCATCATCATCGCCTAATAAAAACAAACATCTCGTATTGAATTTCAGAATAAAGCATGAAAGCGGATATTTACAAGCCCTATACGTTTATCATGCAAACTCTATGACTTAAATAGTTACAGGCCCTTGACCACCTGCTAGAAAATGATACCTGGAGACATATTTCTTTAAGTGTGACAAGTTTATGGTTGTTGTTATTGCTGAAGGCAAAGTTCACTGGTTTTACTACATGCAGTAAAAACAAATTTCAGGGGGGTCTTTCATACCTGTCTCTTTAACATATTTTGGATTTTTTTTTTTTTGCTTGATTGATTTTGATTAAAAAAAATAAACAAAACACATGTAACATTTAAGAGCAGTGTAAGCATATTGTAGGACTAACTAAGTACATTATGTTTCTCATATATAGTCAACTTTGGATCAGTTTGTATGTGAATGGGTGCTTTTATTACCTTGTATCATGTGCTTCATGTGTGTGTCTGGTAAGGATGTTTATGTTGGAGCACTTCTTGATACTCTTGATCATGTTTCAGATATTCACAGGAGCATTACGAACTCCACACAGCTGCCCCGACACCCGATGGGAGGGGACAATGTGACACACCTACACATGATTTCTTTAGTTAAGCCTTTACGGACAGTGGCTGGCAACGGTTACGGTGCGCCTTAAAATAAAACGACAACTCTGGACATGACATGCAACTGGAATACCAGAGTCTGTATTAAAAGACAAGAGGGAAAGGCATTTGAGGGCTGCAGCCTTGAACCTTGATTTAGGTGTAGCTCTACCGATCTCCAGGTTTGATCTGAAGCCAAACACTGAGCAGCGTTTTCTAAGCTGACCTATCGTTAAATATGACGTGATAAATAACTCCATTTCAATTCCACTGTGCCTGGTGTGAAAACTTTCCCAAGGTCTTCATTAAAGCGACACTTTTCCCTGGATATCAAACCTCATCATTAAATATTTCCACCACAGTTTGTCAAATCAAACTATTTAGAAATCTTTTATTTTTATCAAATGAGTATGTCCCAGTAGTTGTCAAAACACAATTACAAATCTGGTTTCCCTGCACACTTTAGCTAAAACATCTGATTTGATGGGCTTGATGTTAATGCACTTTACCTTTTTGTTTGGTTGTATGCAGTAAGAGGTTTGTAATGAAAAAGAGTGTTGAATGGAGTGGGACAATAAAGTGCACAGTTAATCATGTCTACCGGATTACAGGTTGGATTTTGTATGTATTTAACATGTACAGCCTTCATAAATGCAACGCAGAAAACATAAACAACATGACACTTGGCACTCTGAGACTTTTATTTCCATAAAGAATCATCCAAGACCACATTTAAACATCAGGACATTCAACTTTAATAGTTAAGCAATCACATTAACATTTACAGCACACACTACATTAGAAAACCTAATGAAGTCCTAAGCTTGTGAACTGCATTATATCTTCCTATCTTCTTTTCAGGCTTGTAAAGCAAACAAACTTCATCATCATTTGTTTTACTACATCTGGTTTATGGCAACAAATGATTCTTTAGGAGGTATTTAACCTGCTTTTTGACCCCCTCCTCCACTGCGCCCAGCCCCCACCTACCCTGCTTCACCGCCCACTCAACCTCCAATGCCTTTGGAGTCACCACAAATACAAAAAAGCTAAATAGCTTTTGGCAGTCACTGGGTCTAGTCAGTAGAGGAGCATCAAGCACAGACTTGCACGCTGCTGGAAGGATCTATTACATTGAAAAAATTAGGAGACAGCACAGTGTGACCAGACTGCTGCCTGAAAGGGAAGAGAGCTGAGAGCACTGAGGACTGTGAGCAGGTAGGTGGCCCTCAAAAACGAAGGCGGGATGAGAAAATGTTCTGATGCAGAGAGGAGAAATGGATTAAAGTCAGCCTATTTCCCGCAAGTCAGCCCCTGCGAACGCAACGCAGGAGAAATGCAGCGCGCGCCGTCACCGTTTGCATCAGAAAGACGTCAGCGTTTTGTCAGCAGGTGCACAAGTAGGTGCAGAAACAAATTAATTGTACATGCGCGCCTGTAATGAAGACACAGCTTGTGCACTTTTCCTGTACAAAGAGCTGAACTCGCCGTGCTTAAAGAGTAATACGGTGACTTACAGTGAATGGAACTTTGTGTGCTATCTCATTTCAGTTGCTCAAATTACAGACTCTGTAACCACATGAGTCATTTAGATATATGTTAAGTATTGTACAGGATTTAGTTACATAGAGGACAAACAAATTCAGTGCTGGTGCATGAAATCACTTCTGTAAGGCATGTAGGCTTCTCAGTTTAAATTTCACGGTTTTAAATCTGGGTAGCAGTGAGGTCAGAGCTGTGAGGTTGTTGGGTGATGACTAACTTTAGATGGAGGTATCAAATCAATATGTAGCCTGAGCTGCATGGAGGGTGTGGGCTGTAGTTTGGCAGAAAATAAGATTTCTTTTTTACATTAAAGAAGCAAAAAAGGACTGTGGTTGGTACTGCTCACACTGTGGTCCCTCTCGATACACTTGTGTCACACCGTGCACTTGCAACATGAGCATTTGTATCATCGGTCTGCAATGTAGTGAAAAGACGGCACCACTTGAAAAGACGAGGCTAAAAAGTGAAGGAGAACAAACACAGACTGATCAAAACATGCTGCCTCACATGACATGCAAAAGCCTTCCAGGCGTTTTGAACGACACACATGCATTAAGTTTTCGGGCCCTCTTACAGTGACAGAAAAAAAAAAAAGATCCTTTGGGATGTTAAAATAGCACGGTTAGTGCTCATTTGACACCAAAAGGCCTTGTCATCGGGCCAAGTTTTGTGTGAGTTTTGCAGCTGAAGTCACCCTCTGTCTCGTACACTCAGCTGCACTCAATGACGTGTGGAGAAATGCAGGGAGGGACATTCGAGAAGCTACCAGATGCCATTTCAAAAGTACGTGGTCAGTGGTGCAGTCATCTTCCGTGGCTGAAATCACTGAGACATGTCACGTACCACTGACACATCGGGCATAATTTGTTTGTCTGCCGTGCTTCGTCTCAGCTGAATTTCTTTTTATTCTCTTCAAATAACTACACACACACCTCTCCTCTCCTTTCTGCTGATGCTGTATTTCATGGCATTAATACAAGAGGTCAGCTTTAAGTTATGCCGTGTGATGTGGCATCGCGCACACGCAAACAGGACATTCAAGTCCCACATAACAGGGTCTGAACATGCGTGGACAGCTAAAGAAACACACATAAAATCCCTGATCGTTCTGTTAATGCGAGGAATCAAGCAGAATAGCTATAGATAAAAACTGTCAAAATACGAAGGGGAGCAAATAATTGCCCCAGGGACCTTTTTTTTTAATCAAGATACAATCATCATATTAGGAAAACAGTGCATCAGCGCTGTTTTCTTGTGTGTGCAGGACGTAATAAGAATGGATATTTAGCACATACAGACATGACATCAACAGCAAAAAGTTAAAGAAAATCAAAGGGAGGAGGGTACCAGTGCAAATTTTGAGGGTTGACGCTGGATGAAAAGCTGGAAACATTTCCTTCCTGCTGCAGCAGTCCAACATTTCAGATGGCCCGTCTCTAATTATAAGTGTGGCAACTTGTTATGTTGCCCGCAGTGACAGCCAGCCTGCCTACATACTGCTTATTTGTAATGATGTTGTGAGGCACAGCTCTTATTTTCTTTAAAGCAACAGAAGTGTTTGCTGTGATGCAGCCCGCAGCACAAATCTTTACAGTCTCGGGCGCGGCGCGGACGGGAAAGATGCTCAGGATCTACTGACAGCTATTTTGTCGACAGTGTCCCCTCCCCCACAGACCAGAATTCATTAAATCAGATGCGAGCTGGAGCCAAACATTAAACTATAAATGCGATGAGCTAAAATGGCAAAACTATTCAGAGGGAGGGAAGAGGAGCGGGTTTCCTTTAATGCAAAGGGCCGCCTGCCAAGATGTGTCCTGTTGCAGGCTGTTTTGCTTTTACCATATGTGTTGTGTCGTTTTCAAGACCCACCAAGAGCCAACATTGCGGCTGGAGCCCAGAACCTTTTTGAACATATGCTGAAGCATGTGTACTACTAAAAATAAAACACTTACTTTCCAAGACAGCAGGTTTTACTTTCAGTGGGACGTCAGGACAGACTGTAAATATTTAAAATTTGAAGTGAAATATTTAAGATTTAGTATTTGGTAAAATTTACGGTGCATGTCGAGACACTTCAGCGAAGCCAGGCTCATGTTGCAAGTTGACATTTGAGCTTTTAGGCAATTTTCCTATTGTTTAAAGCCACTGGAAATGTGTTTTCACAAACATCCTATGATAAGTGACTAGATCTTAAACTATCACAGATTAACAGATGATCAGAGTTTCCAACGTCAGTCTCTCGATAAATAATGCATAAGGTTGTTTTTTCCCCTTGAATATGAACCTGATTGTTTCTTATTTATTCATCAATATTTAATGTTATAGAGGAATAGAAAAAATATGTTTTCTGGGGTTTTGAAGGTTCGGAGAAGCTGGAGCAGACTGAGTGCACATGCTTGAAAAATGGAAAAAACTTTGGTAGCTTAGTACAGCAGGTGCACGTCCATAAAAGCCGTTATGTACGAAAATATCATAAGAGGAATCATGCAGTAAGTGATTACTTCATGCAAAGTGAGCTGCACACAATGGAAAACAATTTCCTCATAGTTATTAGTAGGATTATTAATGTTTGTACAAGCATGGATACACTTACCAGCTATCAATATATCCACAATCACCAACAAAATCCTACTCACAGGTATTCTAAGGTACCACAGGGAAAGAACAATTAATATCATCACAGCAGGTCATGTTAACTAAAAACAAAAGCACACCATTACTCACACTGACTTCGAACAGGACTCACCTCTTCACGTCAACGATATTTTCTGAAACTCAGCTGCAAAGTAATAATGACAATAATATTAATTACCCCTGCATCACCACACCTACTTGAAGTCCCCCATCCAATGAGAAGGTTAAGGCCTCTCAACTTGAGTCATTAGGTCAAATTTTACAAGAACAAAAAATAGCAGTGGCATAAAGCGGCGCATGTGACCTTTGAGAACAGAGCGGAGACGTGACTCATGTGACACTTGAACAAGTGTCATATGAGTTAGTCGTGATCCTCATGAGTGTCACATCACCCCGGATGATTTTATATATAAAGTTCTTTTGCTATTTTTGATAAAAACTTCTGACAAAATGATGGTGTTGGTGAAGGAATTCATCTTCAAGCTCTATTGTAAAATGTTGATTATTTTGAAAAACCACATATATCAGTTGATTGTTATTTTTTTTAATCAAGTGAAGCGGGAAGCAACTTTTTTGTAGTATTTCCTTAAGATTTGCATATGTATTTTTTTTCAAACTAGATGGATAGCTGGATAGATGACTCCATTGATCCCTAGAGGGAAATTCAGTAAATGATTACACTAATGTTAATGAGACCTGAGAGGCTGTAGCAGTGGCAGAGTGTACAGTACTGAAAAACTCTTCACCCTGTGTATTTAAGGCTTCAACAAGTTCCACGCTTAATTAACACATGCCTCCAAAGGATTCCTGAGATAGGTATTCATTCAGCATTGAGGCCAGCAGTTGCTGTAAATGACATTGGTTGCTGCCTCTTGCTGACTGGTTAGAGTAACTGCAGTGAGCTTCCCAGAAAAAACTGTCTGAGGAGTTTAGAGCTGCTGATTTTCCTCCTAAAGATTTAAGTTGACAACCTTTGAGTAATGTCTGCTTAAACTTTCAAAGAGAGAATGAACAATTAAAAGAACAACTGATTCCAAAGTTAGACACTTCTGCTATGAGGAGAATATCAGTCATTGATTTGCTTTTGATCCACATCCTTTGTACATTTCTAAAGATTTCCTCTTTTATCTTGTGTTTTTTTTTTGTTTTTTTTTGTGGTACAGAGCCTTCTGAATCGGCAGCGCTTCAGAGGAAACCAAGATGTGGAAGAAGTCAAAGGTGACCGATCAAACTGCCGCTGGGCAGGCGGGTAAGTACTGGGTGATGGACGCCCCCTCTCTGGTTAGGTCAGTCAGGGGTTGGTATCGCAGCCGTCCACCTGTACTTCCTCTCATCCGAGGAAGGAGGATGACCCAGATCTATTTGACTTCAACAACTGATCTTTGTACAAAATAAAGATTAATGTGAAACTACATTTAAAAGAAATCCTCCAAGACAAGAAAGCACCTGGGAGGCGTACCACTGAAAATCTCTGACCATACTCACAACATCTGAGTAAGGCTGTATTATGCTGAAGGCCGACCATTCCCATGGAAAGAAAACAAAGATAACAGCTACAGCTTCATTGTTTGTCAAAGGGAAGCAGTCCAAATAAAATTCATGGTTTTTTAAATCGCTGCACCATACAGAAAATCATCTAGAGTGAAGAAAATGCAACAAGGCAGATCATTTTTGGTCAACAAAGGAAACAGATGCCACTTTTCATTGGAAGCTTTTTTTTTGCTTTCTTGAAAAAAAGAAAGAAAAACCAAACTAAGTGGCGACAAGTCTGAGAGTGGCGCTGACCATATCATTCATCAGCTTCTCCTTCCCAAGGATGTGCTAATGAAGATGCCAGCAGATGAGATGCAGATACAGTAAGCTGCAATCACTGAACGAGAGCATGAAAAGAGTATCTTCATGACAAAACAGTGTCAGACAAAGAATCGTCTCTCAGGGAGCACATCTGAAGAACAATATACAGCTGACGGCTACAAGGATGATCAACAAAAATCATTACGGAGAATCAATGCAAGAGTCGCTGCCGAAACTGAAGATGAAACCTAGTTTGATAGAAGACAGAAATGAAGGCTTACTTGAAATGCAATTCCAAAAAAAAAATTGTTTTTCTGCAAAGTATCTGCACACATTTTCTCTCAAGCACTGTGCAGGAATCATCCTGAGATGTCAGCCATAAGAAAGTGCCTGCGCGAGCTTGAAGTTAAGTCTAATCAGCAGTTGCACAGCACAACTGTTCTGTGACAACAAATTGCTAACACACTGTATTATATTTTGTCTCTGACTAACCACTTTTTGTTGTGTGATGTGTCCCTGAATATTTTGTTCTGCCAAAGTTGTGTCTGTGTTTGTGCTTCCCATTCCTGGGTTACACTGTAAATTGTGGTGTTTTATGTTTCCTGTGTCCATAATCCTGTCGAAGTTCCAACCCACCATGGTGCTTTTGTCAGGATTACTATTTACCTGTCCTGTTTCTTCTCCTGCTGTCACGTTGCGTGTTAAGTCGACGGTTCAGAGGGAGTTCACCCCGATGACAAAGGTATGCGAGCAAAGAAAAAAACAAACAAACAAACAAACAAAAAAAAGAACTCAAACCACACAAACGATTCACTCTCTGTAAGTGCATGTCTCCATGTTGGGTGAGTTGCATGTATGACGTGGTCTTCATCACTCCTTGAAAGGTGTCATCCCAAACGGATGACTCAACTTTCAGTCACAACCGATGCATTTCATTGTGACATAAACAACCTCCATATGAATACTAGCTCACGGCTGTTGCTAGAGGGCACTGTGGTTGATTTCCATGTGTTTACTTCATCCAGTCATTTAAAAAAAAAAAGGGAAAAATGCCACTTTTTAACCATATGTTCATATGCCGATTAGTTCTGTACAGTATTGATGGCACAGCTCAGTCTCAATATGTGAACTTATAAACTCTGCAGGGACATCCCATTAGCTAAAATCTAGCTAATGTGACTGGCCACCGCAGTGCCCCCTTGAAAAAAAAAAGAAAAGAAAAGAAAAAAAACACAAATCTTCAGGCTTAAACATGATTAACTTGTAAATCTGAGTTAAAATTGGCAGACAGCAAACAGCATGGATTTGGCATCAATAAAATAAAGTAAGTCATATCTGAGGCTGCAGATTCATACAATGAGCACTAACGCAAACCAAGTCACCCCTTTAACTTAATCTTTCTGTATTCTCTTACCCACATGCTCCCCTTTGCTTCGGTACGAAATTGCATTTTCTATGATCCTAGCAGTTCAAAGCAGGTCTAAGAGAATCATGTGCTGTCAAGTTAACGCCGAACATTGAGGTCTTGAGGTAACGACACCCATGACCCTCAGAAACCTTTAAGCTTCACCCGGCTCCCTCACTCAGAGGGAAATTTGGGTCAACACAAGCAGCACGTCGTTCTGCGGTATCGAATCATAGACGGAAATTGTCGTCCACGGTTAATACGGCCTTCTAGATGAATAAGGAAATAAGCAGTTCAAGACTTTAGTTCACATCTACGAAAAAAGAAGGTGATTTTGCAGTGAATCTCAAGAACGATACAGTGAGACCAATGAAGTAAAAAAGTTGGATGAGAGACAGAATCTAATCATACCTGGAACTAAAGAAAAAAAAAAGAGTAAAGAAGTTAGTTGCAGTCCTTACAGCTCACAATAGGTACAAATAATAATCACACAACAACAGTGGCACCAGGTTGGCGTCAGCAAGATTTTCAGAGACCTTTCTGAGTGTACTCTTTATCGTCCATTAATTTATTTATTCAGTAAGCCAGGAGTTTTTACGAAGCACTTTTCATACACAAAGGGATCTCAAAGTGCTTTATATGAAATAAAAGACAGAAAATAAGAAAAATTCAGACTTAAAATGCCGAAATAAATTAAAAAGATGAAAGCACAGAGCAGCAAACGGAGGAAAGTGCAGCACTCAAGTACAAGGGGTAAATATTTAATCTTTGGTCTTAAAGGTGGTCAGAACACAGTAATTTTAATTTATAATAATTTTGGGTAAAAAAAGGACTCTTAAAATGAGCTAATAATTCTCCTGTGCGACTGTATTAGAAACATGATAGGAGCAGTTAAGTTATTTTCAGCCACAGGCATTTCAGACGAGGACTGAATGAAAAACCTGCCCATGCACATGCTTATCTGACAGCTGTCAAGACCTCCTGAAAAATAAAATATCAAGCTCCTGGTGATGTTTGCTAATGCCAATCTAAAATAGCTCATGAAAATATAAGAGGTCTGCACTTTACACAGCACTGAACAAACACATAAGTCATCTTAAATCTGCTCAGGATGGATAGAATTTCATACTAAATTTATGCCCATAATACTCCATCAAACACCTTTTGCAGACTGACCCATGAAATCAATGCCTGGCTTAAACAAGCAGCTTTAATTGCCGTTCTACATTAATAGGCTGATCAATATTTCCATGCAAACATATTGCTTTTAACGGCGTTTGCGTCATCCTCGCGTTTCCACAGCGTGAACGTTCGGCTTGTTAACAGCAGCGATACTCATTTTATGTGCTCTGCCACATACAGTACATACTGTCCTGTAGCACCTGCCGCAAGCAATTCACCTCCATTGCGCTTCCGACTGCAAGACGCTGGGGCACCCTGCTCATATCTCCTCACTTCAACTATATATTCCATAGTTTATATTCTGCCTATTGCAGGTCTTTCATGCCAAGAGAAAATAATTAAAGACCAGAGATCCCTGGACCAGCTGAACCCCTGTGATCAGCATTCAGTGATGCTCCCCTCGAGATTGCTGTGGGTTAGTCCATATTGGTACTCTCAGGGGGTTTTGGGACTTCTGCAAAGCACTTAAGCCTGTTTCATTGCCTAAATCTAAAGACAAAAGTTTTAAAAGGCTCAAGAAGACAGCTAAGATGGACTCCCATCATTTGCACCCTGTGGACCTCTGGAAACTGCAGAAGGCTCTGCTATCCCCCCACACACAGAAAACTTCTGGCCAGTCTTCCCTGTTCTGGGTGCTCACAATTTAGACTGAACTGTGCAAGACATAGACTTACTTTATTCAATCAAATATGAAAATAGAGGATTCAACTAGGTGTCAAGCCTCAGGGCTGTAAAGTAATAAACAGACTTATTTAACTTAGTAGTTAATAGTTGACTGAGAAAATGGCCCCATTTCAAATGTCCTATATTGGGTTTGAATAAAAAAAGCACAATACCTAAATTTCTAAAATTCTCAAGAAAACTCCAGTGAGTCAACAACAGAGAGATTTTCATGTTAACCAAAATAGTGATTCAGTTTCATTCATATATTCTAACAGCAAACTGCACTCTACAATTTGGCAAGTATATAATGGGATATAACAGGATTTACTTGTGTTGTGTACACACAAAATTAGGCAGTTCTCAGTGACTTTTTCAAGTGAGAAATGAAAAACAACTTTTTGAGCTGCATATCATTTTGTAATATTCTTTTTCAGAGGTAGAGTTTACTTTTCTGCAAATTTATTTAATACTCTAAGTGAAATAAACAGCTATCTCTCCATGCAACGCACACACTTAGTACATACACTAAATTAAATATGTATTTTACCATATCCTAATTAATATTAACCACTCGTGTATTAAACAACACATAAACATTTATGTTTATGGCAAGGATTTATACTGAAGTTATCACTTCGCCGCCTATTAGCTTATTACGCCTGCTACTTACATGAAAAAAGTCAGTCGGTGGTGCATGTTTATCTCAGGATTAAACACTTACTACTAATATAAATAGCCCAAAATACACTATTACAGAAAACTTGGCTGGATCGCCTTTTAGAAAGTTGCTTAAAATGCATCTTACAAAATTGTCTTGATGCATAAATTAGACAGTCACCTTATGAAAGGTTCCTGACTTTTGACCCCACTGTTGCTCTCGCAGTATACACTGCTCATTACGAATACACTTAATCCAGTGGGAGTGCTTCCTGTTAACTCTATTGTGAGGGTGTAATGTCAGAGCAAAGCTGACACACAGGAGATGTGGAGTAGGTGGGGATGTAAATTAACTCACTTGAGGAGAACTTATTTATTTATTTTTGCATATCCAAGAATAAGCATCATCAAACTTTGGCAGGGTCAGATTTAAGGTGGCAAGTTAATTTCGTTTGAAACTTTTAGACTTGCTTGTGTTATCCCCATGTACATTCGGTTTCTACAGAAAATACTAGATAATCTTAAAATATTTAGGAAAAATATATGAATTTCACTGAGTTCATCTATAGGAAGTCATTTTTCTTCTCTTAGTCATAAATATCTTCAGAGGTTTGATCCATTATTGTGGCATTTTATCCTAAAACATGTCGCTTTCTTCAGATAAGCACTTGACATGTACGTTTGAATGTGACAATGAGTGACCTTCATACTGACAAATGTTTACTTGACGGTTTGTCTGGGTTTTAGATTTGTATTCATTACCAACCTTTCAAACATGCTGAACTTATTGATTTTCAGATGCGGCTCCACAAAATAAGTAATTCACATTTTCATGCTTACATGACTATGATGTATCTTTAACTTCAACGTCTATATGCTGTCTAATTGTTAATATAATTATTTAATGTGGTCAGGCATCAGGAAGAAGTCGAAAGTGCCCGGCGTCATGATAACGCAGTTTAAGGAGGAACTTCCAGAGGGGATGACAACCCCAGATTTCACCCGCAAACCCATTGCTCTGACTATTCAGGAGGGTAAGTCTTCATGTCTTTGGGAGACAGACTCAAGTGCATCTTAAATTAAATAAAGAAAAAAATTAATGTTTTACTCTCACAATATTAATTAATTAATTATTAATAATATATGCAATATTCAAAGAAATACAAAAAAGCAATAGGCAAAATGTGGGCTCCAGGAAGGATGAGACATAATACTAAGTCTGACATATGACAGAGGTAACTAAATAAAAAGTGGGACATTTACGATTTATGATGTTAAACAGCATCTTGGTGTAATGCACCAAACAAAACAGTCTGAGAACTGCTGAAATAAAAATGTATCTGCAACATTGCCATTTCCACCAACTCCACCAATAACCAAATCTTCATTTCTTCCCTTTCCAGGTAAATTTGCAGTATTTAAAGCCATAGTGGTGGGCACCCCAACACCTACGGTATCATGGAGCAGGGCAAACGGAGAAATACATTTTCATCCGGACATTTGCCAGCAAAAGTATGATGAGGCATCTCACGAACATACCATTGAGGTAAGTTTTACATGTCACATACAGGGTATGAATAATTTGGAATGTATCCTAAATGCACAGTAATATCATGTTTCTTTACCAGCACTCGGTCCTAAAAAGACTGTGATGTAATATTTCTGACACGACTGCGAATCACCAATCAGATTGCACACTGTAATCAGTGCATTGGTCTGACACTATTATTTGCTGTCTTTTAGCATGATAATGTACTAATGTCATGATAACATGATGAACAAAGCTGAACTCTGACCTGCGTACCCATTGGAGCACAGTGAAACATGAAACATGCTTGAATTAATTCAGGCTTCGATGGAAATGAATGAGAGATGGAGCAAGTATTCGTATACTGGAAATGTGACGTGACCAGGCCAAATTACTCAAACTGCTGTCACAGATAATAAAAATGCCATTAACCATGTGTTTGCATTTCATTAGTTTCCTAAGGTCTCTCCGGAGGATGCTGACACCTACAAGTGCTTTGCCACAAATGAACACGGAAGAGCTGTTTGCACTGTTGTCTTGAATGTTATTGCCGGTAAGATCCTTATTGTTCCATGAATCACTGTGTTTCTCAGATAATAGCTGCATTATAGATAAATCGTCTCATATCTTCTAAGTTGGTGTATTTGTACTGAATTGTGACAAACAGGTAATGAACACTAAGGTGTTTGTTTACAGTGGGATTCTCAAAGAGCAAGGAGCTTCAAAAGGTACAAACAGAAGGTGAGTTTTCAAATACTTGTTGATGGGCTAATTTTTTATGTTTCTTTTCTAATAAGGCAGTTTTTGTTTGTTTACTGTCAGGTCAAGGCTCGGCATGTTTAGGCCAGAGAGAGAGCTAATATGCACCGTCTTTGCCCTTGTCAGACACAAAAAGCACTCAATGGACGAGATACTAGCTCTGCAATTAAAAACACATTCATCACTTTTTTAGAAAAGACATTTTTAGGGAGCCGGGCAACCAACTGTGTACAAAGATGAATAGAGGTTGATGGTTTTCATCTAAGCTATCAATATTTGGGGATGATGCGGCAGCTCCGTTTCTCTGCACTACAACCGAGACCATATATTTTCATGGCAACATGACATTTTATTCATTAATTGGAATTACTGGGCAAAATCTGCCTGTCATGGTGCATCTGTCACATCAGCACAGTGCCACTGTGCGCTGACACTTGACACATTAATAGCTCTCTTAGAAATTGAATGAAAAATGTGAACATCAGCGACCAGAATCATGTAAGGCTGCATAAACCCAACACAAAGTGCTTGTGTTCACCAGCCCGGATGCTTTGTGATCAATCAGCTTCATTTTCGTAATAGCCTCCTTTTGCGAGAATATCAAAGGAACTTCAAGTATTAGACAAGTGTAGCCATTTATTCCAGGTTTCTCTGGCCGTAACATAGAGACATTTTAACATAATACGTGACTATGGGGTGGCAATCAGACTTGGCACAATCCTCACAGTTCTGTTTTATTCAAAATAAACATTAAATTACATTCACAGTGTATTTGAACACTATTGTAAAAGCAAAGAAAGACATATCTGTACATTCAATGATGTGCTGATGTTTTTCTTTATGGTTCCCCCAGATGCAGGAGACTTGAGAAAGAAACTGAAAAAACGGTGAGATACTGCAAAGTTTGCTTGTTTACATAAACTTCAGTTGCTCCAGTGAAAATCCATGCATGTCTATATGGAGCTTAATGAAATGTCTCTTTATAGTAAGGCTGACGGAACACGTGAGGAAAAGCCAATGGAGCAGGATGAGAAGGTCTGGGAAATTCTCCTTAGTGCAGACAAGAAAGACTACGAGCGCATCTGTGCTGACTATGGTATCACAGACTTCCGTGGCATGCTAAAGAAACTCAATGAGATGAAGAAAGAGAGAGAGGAGGAGATTGCGGAGGTATGGGGCCTTTTGGTTTTTCTTTCAGTCCACCATAAGTATGTGCAAAAAAATGTTTGACTATCTTGATGAGGTTACTTTTTGTTGTTTGATGAGCTTATTTGCTATTTTTAAGTGTCTATCCTACCTTATAGAAGTACAACTGATTGTGTGTCTTGTCATCTTTTTATTCCTTTTGTAGTTTGTTACACATATCAGTACACTGAAACATATTGAGGTCAATGACAGCGACTGTGCAACAATCGAGCTGGACATGGACCTCAAGGATCCAAGCAGCAAAGTTTTTCTGTACAAGGTGAGGATTTCAACACTAAATCAAATGTTATCTTGATGCAGTTTCCATCCGTTATAAAAATGGCAACATGTCCCTCAATTCTGCAGGATGGCGTCATGGTTCCGTTCAGCAAAGAAGAGAGCGATGAGCTGAAGCACAGCTTGAAACAAGTTGGGAAGAAGTACATCTTCACAATTAAGAAACTGCGTTCGGAAGACGCTGGACTCTACTCAGTGGATGTTGAGGGCGTCAATGTTTTCTCCACTGATTTCAAAGGTATGTCCTCAGTCATACTCAGTTCAGTCGGTTTCTTTCCAAGGCCAACAAACAGTAATCCTGTGTAGAATAAGTGCGCTAGAAATAAATTAATCCTGCTCTTTTTTTATTTCTTTCTGTAAATTTGCAGTACCTGAAGTTGACTTTGCTGTCAAAATACAAGAGATTAAAGCAGAAGAACGAGAGGACGCCCTCTTTCAATGTGTCTTAACTGCACCTATGAATGAAGTCAAATGGTTTGGCAAAAGTGCTCCACTAACAAATAGTGAAAAATATGAAATCAGTGCATCTGAAGACAAGCTTATCCACAAGTTGATTGTACGTGACTGTTTGCCTTTGGATGCCGGTATCTATGCTGCTGTGGCCGGAATCAAGTCCTGCAATGCCTGGCTTGTAGTTGAAGGTGAGTAAATGATAGTCCTCCTACATTTTACAAGTTTCTCATAATCCAGATACTTTCACATGAAATAAAATAATTGTTACATTTTTAATAAAGCAACATTAAATAAGTAGAAAATATTTCAAATTTCCCATATTATCTTTTATAGCTGACAAAAATGCTGCCAGCAAGGGCAAGAAAGCAGCTCGCAAAACTACCATGGCTGGAGGTGGTGGTGATGAAGATCTCATAAGAATAGCAAAGGAACAGCAGGAAAAATATCAGAAAGAAATGGAGGAAAGGCTGGAAAATGCCAAGAAAGCACAAGCTGAGAAAGAAGCCGCAGATGCTGCTGCCCGAGCAGAGGCTGAAGTAGCTAAAAAGGCAGCAGCCGAAGCCAAAGCTCAGGCTGACGCTGAGGCTAAGGCTGCAGCTAAGGCTGCTGCAAGGGCCAAGAGGGCAGCAGCTGGCAAGGATGGAGCTGTGAGGAGAACAAAGAAAAAAGGAGCTGGTGCCGCTGGTGGTGAAGGCTCTGCTGCAGATGGCGCTGGTGGTGCCGGCGGTGCCGCTGGTGCTGGTGGTGTCGGTGGTGCCGGTGGTGCCGCTGGTGCTGGTGGTGTCGGTGGTGCCGGTGGTGCCGGTGGTGTTGGTGGTGTTGGTGGTGTTGGTGGTGTTGGAGGTGCCAGTGGTGCTGGCGGTGCTGGCGGTGCTGGTGGTGCTGGCGGTGCTGGCGGTGTAGGTATTGATGGAACTGATGGTGGCAAAGGTGCAGGCGCTGGTGGTGCTGGTGCAGATGGTGAAGGTGGGGGAGAATATGGAGCTGGAGCTAAAGGCGGAGCTGGGCGAAGAGCTGGAGGTAAAGGTGGAGCTGGAGGTGGAGCGGGAGGTGGTGAAGATGGCGATTTTGATGAAGAATACGATTCATTTGAAGATTCTGATGATGATTTTGAGTGGGATGAAGAAGGAGGAGAGGGAGGAGTGGGAAGAAGAAGAGGAGAAGGTGGAGCGGGAGGAGAAGGAGGGGAAGGAGAGGAAGGAGGAGAAGGAGGAGAAGGAGGGGAAGGAGGTGGCGGAGAAGGAGGGAAACGCAGAAGACGCGTGAAAGATCGCCAACTTGTTCCAGATACAGTAATAGGTAAGCATCTAATTCATAATGCAATATTGAGACACTTAATGGCAAAAAAGTCCTCCAAAATGTCCTTTTCTTTTTAATTACATATTAACTAGAGAATCATCATCATTCTTATCAATAATACTAACAGTAGAAAACATATGCATTTTAATAAGTCTCTTCTTAATTTCTTCTGTCTCCATTGCACATCACTGATTTCTCTTGATCCCTTGATGTTTTTGTCTTGTTGTTTGTTTGCTCCATGTTTCAATTTCAGATTTCTTACAAATTGATACTAATTTATTTATCTTTAATATCTTTCATCAATAGAGTACAGCACTTTTATCAAGAAATTTTTCCACTTAAATACTTCAGAAAAAGAAGCTTATGGTCATTATTCTCAGATGAGGCGGAAAGAATGCTACTACATATATCACCTTTATGTTAGTCTAGATTAAACTCACCATTAGGTCAACATTTATAAAACAATGATAGTAAACGGGAATGATTACATTTAGATATGTGTGACCTTCTGTATGAAGCTGTCATTTATTATCACTAATAGGAGATAATATTGATGAGGAAACCACAAATCAACAAGGTGAAAAATCTGGGAAAAAAGGAAAACGTCCCAAAAAGACAAATGTGGAGATTGAAGAAGCTGTTGTTGGTAAGAAATAAAGGATGCATGTTGTCGACGATTTACTGACTATTAAAGTCATTTGGGAATGAAAATGACTTTGACATCAGAACTACAGGAAGTTCTAAAGCCTCCTCAACTCTGATGCAGCTGCATTAACGATAAATGTAAATAACCACTGACACACTTTACAAAGCAGTACACAGCTTTGTAGATCGTTCAAACAAGACAACTTGCCTTATACAGAATACGTAAGATTGGAGCTTAAGTTCAGATATTAGTGTCCACAGGTTTCCCGACTACATTAAAAAGTACCGTCCAGTTTAGTTTTCATGTGTACCGTGAAATTTAATTGTTTACATGGCTGTGAAGATTCTCAGTCATTCAAGTCATGGTCATTTCTAAGAGTTCTGAAGAAGCCTTTAGGATGAGAGGTGAAAAGTTTTCAGGAACTTCAAGCAAGTCCGGTTGACTTTTTTCAAACTCTTAGAAATAGCTTACATGGTATTCAATCCAAAGGCTATTGAAAACCATGAGCTCCAAGTTTAACATGCTTAATAAACAATTAATTTATTAATAATGTTAAATATCTCCCAACTGATATTTAATAGTATTAATAAAACATCGTATATGTCTGTATCTACTGTATATATGTTTGTCTTTGTGCCTCTTCTGAGAAACAGAAAGCAGTATAGCACTTATAGGCTATGCTGAATTCTGCATTCTCTTCCATCTAATCCTTCACTTAGATAAATATAGATGCACTCTATATTTGTGTTTGTATGTGATATGTGTGCTTTCATGTTTGTAGATATGTTTGTCTCTCTGTCATTATAAACACCTTGCTTAATTCATGTATAAGTTTGTTATGTCAGAGGGTAAAATGGAAATGATGAATTCACAACAGATGTATTCAAGGTGAGAACATAAAAGGTGTCTGTTCATAATAGATTTTTAAGATATGGTATTTTTGAGTCCAGAAAATAATTAACTACTACTTCACAAGTAATTATATCATGGACTCACAATTCAATGAATCCAACATATGAATCCAACTTACAGCATGTGGAAAGAATAATTTGTGACATTATACATACCATGCATCCATGTAGAAAAAATGTCTAACCCACCAAAAAAAACCCCAAAAAATCCACAAGGCCATCAAGCTAATCAAGTCACTTCACAATGACCCCATTATGGAGCCATCTGAAGTGAATAGTTGGATATCACCATTTCCATTGCTGTTCTGCATTGAAGTTAATGTTTGTTATTTCTGTTGTTGCTGCTGATCTTGTTTTCATGCTCCATGTTGACATTTTAATTGTTATTGTTACTGTTTTCATTAATGTTATTTGTAAGGCATATCCAACAGCAAATGAGAAACATTGGATTGATGGTAATTACGATGATATCCCCTAAAACTGAAAAGCAAAAAACACAGAAGCGAATGGTGCCAGTGGTGATAATGGCGCCAGGCCAAGAGCAGGCAGTGATGAATCTGCTGAAAATGGTGAGGGTGCAGACGGCGGTGAGCCAGCAGCAGCTGGCAAGCGTTCAGGCCGTGCACGGCAAGGCCCATTGATCGCGGAGACAGTTAGTGGTAAGATTACTGGCGCTGTATTAACTGCTGCATGGGAAGCACTATCACTGAACAAAGTCATTGGATGAGCAGATGACTTTTTCAGTGATTTGAGGGTTAACATAAAAAGTGTGTGACCACTGAGCAGAATGCTACGTTTGATCTCTAATTGGTTAAATGGCCTTTTAGAATGCTCAGAGTTCAGAAAGAGCTGATTTAACCTTGAGAGTGCCTTTAGGAAATGCTAATCAAATTTGATGCACTAATGTTTTTTATGCCTAAAGTTTAGAATATAATTATTTATTTAGTTGCCATAATTGTGAAATGGAAAAAAATATTTTTCCTATGTTCTGTAGACGATAAAACAGCACTGGTTATAGTACTTTCTTTTCATGACCTACAGGTTGGATATCAACAGAGAATTTATAGGTTAATATGTGTGTCTGCCTCTGTCTCTCATGTATTGTGTTTGCAGACTGTGTGAGTGTGTGCGTGCAAGTAATGTCTAATTGCACCTGTGCTTTATGTTAACAATTGTGCTTGCCTTTTTAAATGTTAATTCAGGATGAGTCGGTGCATTGAGGTTAAACACTCAAATTAGCAACCTCAGAACTGATCGAGTTCTTAATAAAAAAACTGCAACACTTGTGTGTAGACACACTCTTACTCTGTTATTTGAAGAAGGAAGACAAACCAAGCAGGAGGACAACGTTGCTTTAAATCAATTTCTGCACAGTGAAGACTGAATTCAAGCCAGACTGACAAAACGCTGATTTCTTCCACTGACCAAGGAACTGTCAAGTGGACTATCTTACATCCTGAGAGCATATATTTCTTCCAAGAATTACTAAGTGAACAGAGGCAAATGAAAGCCTTGATGATGACCTTCTTATGAGCCATGCCAAGATCACAAGTCTGGAAATTTTCAATCCGAAGAATGCCACTCCCAAACAAGCTACAGATGAACCAAGAAGTCGTCTTCATCAAGTATCAAATGTGTTCTTATTTAATCCCATACAGATTATATAATCTCTTCAAATATGACTCTGTCTGCTATTAAATCTGCATTTTAACATGTATTTTATAACTAATCACTATTATAATATACATGATTTCAAGAGAAATGCAGAAAAAATGTGATGTTTGACTGCTGAAAGGTAAGCGTGTACATCCAAAAATGGATGTATGAATTCATTGTAATTGTCCACAATTACAAAAAATGAAACAACTAAAAAAATAACTTGTATGTACATGTCAGGCTATGTGCATTCACTAACTTACTGGTTGATAAATCCTCAGATCCAGGTGTTCATTTTCATGCTGGGCTTTCTGACTGCAAAGCCGTTGTTGGAGAAGCAGCAGAGCTGGAGTGTAAAGTGAGCAGTGAGGACTGTCAGGGAATCTGGTACAAAGACGGAGATGAGGTAAGACCAATGTCTAAATATGGTAATTATGTAGCATTGTTAGCATTGGTTAGTATCAAGCAGTGAGAGTCAGTGATTATCATATATTCATATAAATTGAGGCATCAGATGGGACATAAATTATGTTTTGTTCCAGTTATATGTTTGTTTTCTTCCAGATTCAATCATCTGAAGGTATAACTATTTCCAAAGATGGTTGTTTCCACAAGTTGAAAATCCACAAAGTTACAGAGGAATTTGCTGGAAAATATAAATTTGAGGCAGATGGACGTAAGACCGAGGCCTTGATTGTTGTTGAAGGTAAAAGCATTTTCCTTACAGAAATGACTTACTTGCATAAATGGATAGCACCATAGCACTACACATGACTGCAAAATGTATTTGAAATACATGGCTAGATGGCATGAGGCTTCTTAAAATATGAGGATGTATTGTCATTCCAATTAAATCACTTCAGACCCACCCAGATTTGATACTGAGGAACTGGAAGCATTTAAAACTCCTGTAACGGTGAAAAAAGGACATAAAGCAACCTTCAAATTACCTTACATTGGACGGGAACCTATAAAAATCCAGTGGTACCTCGAGGGAGAAGAGCTTTCGGATGAAAGCAATATCAAGATAGAGCACTCAGAAGGTTGCAGCCGTCTGCTTCTAACCAAGCTGCAGCGCAAGGACAGTGGTGAAATCAAGATGAAACTCAAAAATGAGTTTGGCACTATTGAGGCCTTCAGCCAGCTGGTTGTTCTGGGTATGTATACAAAGATGTTACAGACATTAATTGAAACTTGTTTATACAATAAGTACCTTACAAATGACTTGCCTAACTTAATTACAGTGTTATACTTTTGGTGAAATGTCAGGCAGAAATAAATATTCTATTTATTACATTTTCCACAGATAAACCCACTCCCCCAATGGGACCTCTGGAGATTGTTGAAGCCTCCTCCTCCACCATTGAATTCAAGTGGAGACCCCCAAAAGATAGTGGTGGCTGCAAGATAGGAAACTACATTCTTGAACGACAACAAGTTGGCCGCAACACTTGGAAGAAGGTGGGGCCAATTGGTGCTGAGGCCACATACAAGGACACTGATGTAGACCATGGCAGGAGGTACTGCTATCGCATCAGAGTGGAGACTGAAATGGGCACCAGTGAACTGATGGAAACAGAGGACATTCAAGCTGGTACAAAAGGTAAACTCAAACCAATATTATGAAACCGTGTTATCCAAGAAATACCACTATTAAAAAAGGTTGCTTGCACATTTAGAATGGCGAAATTCCCAGCAAAATCATTTTCACTAGAATAACTGGTAGAGTTACTCGCAGTCGCAAATAAAATATGTATAGATTTCTGTCGAGTTCAACATTGAGAACTGAAGCTCAATATGGAGGATGCATTGGATTTGTTGTTGTTTGGACGGTTAAGACAAGAGTTGACATTTATAGCTTTTACTTATTGAATAAAAATATGTCCATTCCTGAGAATGAAGTAAACAAAACAGAGCAGAAAAAACATAAAGCTACTGTGACCACATACTGCTGTCATATTATCTGTTAGCTCACCAACTAGTCCTGTGAGTCCCTAAATTACTGAGACTATCAACAATATTTGATCCTGTACAAATGAATTTTGTTGTGTTTAATTTTAAAAAATCAATAATTTTCTTTTGTTTTATTGTTTGTACGTCAACAGCATACCCTGGACCTCCATCTGCACCAAAGGTTGTCAGTGCCTTCAAGGACTGCATCAACCTCTCTTGGGTTCCTCCATCTAACACTGGAGGAACCAATATTCTGGGATACAACCTTGAGAAACGCAAGAAGGGCAGCAATCTGTGGGGCCCAGTCAACCCACCTGAAGAAATGATCAGAAGTTGGTCTATAAATTTAATCTTATTTCTGTATGATTATGTTATGACAGCCTTTTACAATTGAGGTGTGGCAGTCAAATGAGTGCTGTAATTCTTATATTGTGTATGTGCCTTTTTCAACAGCAAAGGGATTTGCAGTCAAAGATGTGGTTGAGGGCATACAGTATGAATTCCGTGTTTCAGCCATCAATAACTCCGGAGCGGGTGAATTCAGTACACCTTCTGAGTTTGTGTTTGCCAGAGACCCTAAAAGTAGGTGGACATTTCCAGTTTTTATTTAATCAATTCATCATGCATGCAGCCTACAAATGGTGGCACTGAATATGAATCATGTGTTGCAGAGCCTCCTGGTAAAGTCATTGAGTTGAAAGTGACAGATTCCACCTACACAACCCTGTGCCTTTCTTGGACCAAACCCAAGGATATTGAGGGGGTTGAGGATGAAGCCAAAGGATATTTTGTGGAGATCAGGCCTGCAGAAAACACAGAATGGGATCGCTGTAATACAAACGCAATAACCATGACTTCCTATACTGTAAAAGGCTTGAAGTCAATGGCCATGTACTGGGTGAGGGTCATTGCTATTAACGATGGAGGAGAGGGACAGCCACAGGAGCTGGATAATTACATCCTTGCTATGCCCCCTCCTGGTAAGAAAATGTATTTCATCAGGTCAACCATGGTCAACTGTTATGTATTGTGATTAAAGGAACTCCACTGTAACAGCACCTAATACATTACCCACATAATTCTTGACCAAATAAATAATTAATTTGTAGTTTTATACAAATTATATATTATAACAAAATAGTTTCAACCTTTTCAATTCTTTTTCTCAGATGATCTGAATGAATTATGTAGACATGGAAAAGAAGACAAAGACTTTGACATTCATCTAGCATTTATATCGTTTAGATCTGCCATCATTACAGGTTCTGTTTTACCAGAATATCATGCGACTCAAATTGAGACTGCAACTGAAAAAATGGTTACTGAAATAGGAAAATCATGTTTTTGTGTACTCCAAAAGATTATTGCTATCCTTATTATAACTTTTATTTTGTGTTGTTTTGCGGCGGAATCATGATTCTTGCAATTTCTCCTTGATACTTCAAACGACATTTGTCAAAATGTAAATGAATGACAATCAATAACTAACTTCTGTCTTGTTTTTAACTTAGTGAGACCACGATTCACAGATGCCAAAATCAAGAGTTTGATGGTTGTGAGAGCAGGAAATTCTGCACGATTCAACATTAACTTTGAGGTGATTTAAAAAGCAATTAAGAGGACTCATATCCATATAGAGTGATATCATTTTGTTTTCTAAAATCTTAAAAAATGATATTTCTGCACTCTTTATAGGCTTCTCCTTGGCCTGAGGTCACCTGGCTGAAAGATGGCGTGCCAGTGTCTAAAAAAGTAACTGTCAGCAATGCAGAAGGTGCATCTCAGCTTCTGATTCCTTCAGCTGAACGCACAGATACTGGAATCTATACTATCATTGTCAAGAACATTGTCGGCCAAGAGTCATTTAGTATTGAAATAAGAGTAACAGGTGAGTTTAGTAAAATACTGTACATTGTCTCCTTACTGTACACATCCATTTCTCTTTCCCAAAATACTGTAGATAAAAACAGTTTGTATTTGAACTCCAGATGAGCCTAAGCCACCAGGTCCTGTGGAGGTTGATGAAAACGTGCCTGGCACAGTGACCATTTCCTGGACTGCATCTCCTGATGAGAAACGTGATGACAGGCTGCACTACATGGTGACTAAACGTGACTCAAGTAAAAGAACATGGCATACTGTCGCAGATCTCATTTTCAACAATAGATTCACAGTTTGCAACATAATGCCGGGCCGAGAATACCAGTTCAGAGTCTATGCAAAGAATGACATGGGCTCCTCAAAACCCTCTGAATCACCAAAGTGGCTGATTTCTGCAAAAAAAGGTATGTAAATGTCTGATGACCAATATCTGTATTTAAAGATGCATTTATCACCCAGACATAGATTTATGCAAATCTGAATTGTTGATCCTTCATCATTATTGAATATGTCCAAAGATTATGTTGGCCAATGTACAATGTTTAATTTAAAAGGACAAAGTATGTAGCATCTTTCACATTTTAATGACTTATTTTTATGGCTATCTGTAGAATATTAATATAACAAACTGCTCACATTTTATAATAGACAAAGTAACCTAAAGTGAACATTATTTTCAATTGCTTTCTTGTTTTGTCATGAAAACTAATTTAATTACAATATAATTCAGGACAGAATTTAGTTTTCCTATAAATTTCCAATCATACTGTACCTGTAAAATCACAACAGGCCAATGGTGAAACATACTCTGCTGGATGATTACTATTCTGATTAAATGCACTGCATATCTGCTTTCCTGCAGAAAAGTTTACTGTGAACATGCCCGAAACAAAGACCTGTGATCTTCAGTGTCCTCCCAAGTTCATTGTCCCACTGAAAATGCACACAGCCCCTCAAGGGTATGAATGCTACATGAGCTGTGCTATAAAAGGGGATCCGACACCTCATGTGACATGGCTGCGCAACAGTATCAGTCTGAATACCAACACTAACTACTTCATCTCCAATACCTGTGGCGTCTGTTCTCTGCTCATACTGAGGGTTGGAGCTAAAGACACCGGAGAGTATAAGGTTGTTGCAGAAAACTCTTTGGGGAGGGCCGAGTGCTCCACTAAATTGACAGTCAGAGGTAAACTAGTGTACATATATTTTAAAGAAGCTATGATTACATTCTGTATTAATATGCATGTTATACAGTGATGATCTCTAAAATGTGAAATTAAAAACTGCCTTTTTTTCCTCCCCAGAATGAACAAACTGAAGACGGGAGAATTTGCTCTAAAACCTTTGCAGAAAGTTGTTGATGATTCATATACTACATCTTTAGAGGTTAGCTAACCCTGCCAAATGTAGAATGTAATATCTTAATTTATTCAAAGATAAACTCACAGTAAGGTCTTAGGTCTTAGGCATACAAATGTTGCTGAAATTAAAAAAAATATATATCAGCCTGTTTTGTTTGGTTTGTTTTCAATTGTGCAATCTCAATAAAGTGGAAGCTGGCATTACTAATGTGCAGTCTTGCGCTATTTTTACTAATATGCACATTAAACTGCAAAAGCATTTCCAGTTTGGGACATTATAGATGGATTAATGGATTTTAGAAGGACTATTTTAAGGTGATTGTCTAAAGCTTATGGATGTGTTCGTGTTTTTCAGTGAATTTCTAGATGCAGGTTTCTATTCACATGTATAGTGATCGTTTGGTTCCGATTTATATTTTTCCATTTCTGTGAATTTGCAATCTCTCCCTCAGCTTAAAACAAAGGTGAGAAATAATACAGGCTTTCGTATAATAACATCTGTTACGGTCTGTTCCATATGTGAAAATATGTGTGGGTTTGCTGTAAATAAATATTTCATACAGCTGTTGTCATGTGGAATTTTTAATCTTCAAATCTTGTCACTTTAGAAAACAGTTGACACTTCAAAGAAAATGCATTTATATCTTTACACTGTAAGATGTACGGTAATAGACTTGGCCATATATTGTGGCCAATGGTCCAGCTTTTACATAGCATATGGAAGTGTCAAGATTCATACCACTTGTTCACCTTCGTAAAGGTTTATGTGAATAATTTATGCCCACTCTTCTTGTATTACGTCTCCTAGCATGTTTTAGGGGTCAGATATTAGTCCAAGTTTAGATGCACTGCAGAGGAGAGGGTGAACGGTTACACCCAGAGCTAGAACATGACTGACCAGTGCAGGATGACACTTCTCAGTTTCAAAGATAAATGCTTACTACAATGCATAAATAAATTATGTGCTGCAACTTATTTCTGTTCTGTTTCAAAGCAGCAGAAATTAACTGTGGCTCATTAGTATTAGAATGGGCTTGTTTTGTTTGCTTTTTGTGTGATATCTCCAGAGAGGTGTCAGAATAAATCAGAACATTCATGCAAATTGTCTAAATCGTGGTAAACGCTTCCAGAATAAAATTACAGTTCATTAATTCCGACATTTCTAAACATGTTTTATGAACATTTCTGAAACAAACTAATGCAAGGAGGTTAAAAAACTGCATTTAATTGACACTTACCTCTTGTTAAATGTTGGAATGAAGATCGGGGGAAGCCTGCATGTGCAATTAAGCTAATGGAGAGGCAGCTCAACCCATGGCACTTCTATGTCACTTCTCAAGAGACTTTTTAATAAGAGCTGCCAAAAGCAGGCTGCTGCAGTACTAAAGCTGAAATTCCAGTTTTGAGGGAGGGATTTGAAAGCCTCACTGCTGCATATCCTCTGGTGCCCCCTTTTCAAGAACCTATAGCACTTCAGGGCCAAAGTGCATGCCAGTAAACCTATCCCCCCAAAAAGCAGTGGGTTAGGTTGCTCTGGGTGTCTCTGAAAGGCTTTATTGCCTCTGAAAACGAAGAGCCCACACTCAAGAATCAGCTGGAACCTGGCTGGCAACACACAGAGGAGAACAGCACTTTAATTGAAAAGAAAAAGTAAGTACACTGATATTTACTAGGGAAATTCCACATATGGCTGGATGTTTTATGGACATACTCTTTATCATGTCAATTAATGGAGATGGGTATTATGTTTTAAGTGCTAATCTGACACTAGTTTGCACGTTACTGTATATTAACCTTAGGTATAAAAGGTAATGAGATCTCACTACTTAGCTTGTCAGTATTCTTAGGGAATGCAAACTGCAGTTTTTTATGATTCCAGTATGTCTAAAGTTTAATGTGAAGCAAGGCCAATAAGATGAGCTGTAAGAATGTTGTCCATGAAAAATATTTTTAGGCAAGCAGAATCATCTAAGCTTGATGAGAAATAATGCAAATAAGAATATGCTTAGACTTAGACTTGCTAGTAGTAGTTGTAACTGACTGACTACAGCTGCACCAACTGACTCTTCACATATAAACTTATTTATGTATTCACAATAAAATCCCTCTTACATATTATCTCTGGAAAGTTTTATGTGGCATCTTATTACAAAAAAATTACAAAGTAAAAGTATATGTTCTGCTACAAAATGTGGCTTTAAGATTTAGAGGACAGACCTGACGAGTTCTTCATAAATCAGTTCACTCATAACACCCTTGGCACAGCTATTTTCTCTCCCAGATAAATATAGCTTCACAGCAGTGCAGTAGGACTGCAAAACTGCTAAATATGCAGGTACTTCATCAACCAAAAGAACTCAGCATAATTTTGGTTTAATTAAAAGTAATAAATAGTTGAAGTGTCTATCAAATGTAATCCAAGAACAAAAAGCTCCCATCATGAGAGCAATGACATTATAAAATGAAGAACAATTAACAGACGCATGGTGGTGCCAATGCCAACATTAGTTTATACTTGAGTACTGAATATACATAAAACTTTAGTATAAAATATTTTTATGTAATCAAATATCAATTAAAGTTTGAGTATTCCTGTTAAATTCAATCATCATTGAAAGAAAATATTTTTTTGAAAATAAGAAATTAAATATTTCTTAAATATAAAAATGAAAATATCTAAATAATTATAATCTTTTCATAAAATAAAATTCTACACCAGCTTAAATGATCCTACACATCTTTTTTTTTTTTTCTTAATTTGACACGCTGTTTTGACAAGTAGTGACTGAAATTTAGTCTGGCATGGAGCCTGACTAAATACACACTCTTGTATGAGGCGATACTTAATAGTCAAAATGGCCATTTATTAGCTTCAGTTACAACTTTGATTTAATGATATAACAACAGAAAAAAGGGGGGGAAACAGATTATTAATTTGTAACTGCTCAAATGAAATCAAAGTTTTCCTGCAGTTGAACCTTTTCTACAGAATATTCAGATCTACAAAGGAAGCACAACCTAATACAAAGATGGTTAGGACTAATGTTACATTTGCAGTCAGCCAAATGCGTCACTTCCTGGGTCATGATAGATAGCTTTATGAGGTATGTGACCTACTGTCTGCAAAATTAGGCTGGCTGCTTGCAGGAATCTACATGGGAATGTTAAGTATTTTTTGATCATAGAATTCTTCATTTATGGCAGAGATAGAGTTACTAACTCAAGGACCCTCACACCATATATATATTAGTGTCATTGTTTAACACTGACATACCATAATTCAACAAATATTTTTAGGCCACTTTTTCTTAATTGGAGGGAGGAATAAATTGTGTTTCATTAAATATGTCTCGCCAAATACAGGCTTTACTTAAAAATGGTGTAAAACCATGTTGTAAAAGTGGGCATTCTGCCTTAAGCCACTAGTTAAAACAGTGATAAGAGGAGATTAACCACATGCCAGACAGATGGGGATTCTTATGGTTACTAACAATGGTCAAGCCATACTAACAGCTCCAAACTACACTGAAATGTTAGGACATTTTGGACATCATCACGCAAAAGAAAACAACCCAGTTACACAATCCTGCCAGCCAGCAAAGTGTAAACCAATTAAAATATTGTACAGTGAACCAAAGAAAGTTGCCCTGTAAGGTATTAAGTGTGTATATTTTTGCACAAACAGAGGAGCTGTTGTCCCAGTCAAGATGTTTAAAATACGTAAAGCCAAAGATGAGGAGCCGACTGCTCCAGGGCAGGGTAAGTAATTTACGTCCGAATATCCACCATCGACTCTAAATTACTTCCAAACAATAAAATATGTGATCTAAACTAAGTGCATATAGCAGCCTATAGACTTCTTATGAGACAAAGACATTGTGTGAAATCAAACCTCACTTCTTCCTACATTTATAAATAATTTTATTTATTTCATGAAATGCCAGTGAAAATTAAAAAGAGGTCCAAGGTGCCTGGAGTTATGATTACCCAGTATGTGGAAGAACTACCTGAAGGCATGACCACTCCAGATTTCACTCGGAAACCCATTGCCCTAACTATTCAGGAAGGTAAGGCAAAACTCAAATCACATGCAACACGTAATATATTTTTTTGTTAGTTTGTTTTAAAGCTAATAACATAAAAATGCATCATTCTTGACATTTCTGCAGGTAAAGTGGCTATCTTCAGAGCAGTAGTTACAGGCAAACCAACACCTACTGTAACCTGGGTCCGAAACAATGGGGAAATTGATGAAGGAAAGTACAAAATTATCAACGATGCAAATTCTGGTGATTACCAATTACAGGTGAGATCACTGACGATGTGTCGTATCTAATGCTTGTTGAAATAACTTACATAACGTATGACTAACTAATAACTTGAAGTTGGAATGATCATTAGTTGCACTATGCTGGTTTTGCATTGATAATATTGTATTTCTATAAACAAAAAAACATATTACGTACATACTGTATATTCTGTTCATATTTCATTCTGTATTTAAGATATCTATTTTTAAACCATAAAACATGCAATTCCTTGTACGTGCACACATACCTGGCCAATAAATCTGATTCTGATTCTGATTAATAGATGCCTGATGTATCAGTGGATCAAGCTGACACCTACAAGTGTTTTGCCAGAAATGAGTATGGAAAAGCAGTTGTTACTGCTGCACTTAATGTTATTGAGGGTCAGTTATCTTTGTTTCATTATGCTTTAAATTAAAACTATTCAGGTAAATTAAATCAGTATTACATCACTCTAATTTCTTCCATTGTAGTTGGTTATAAGAAGAGCAGAGCCATGCAAGAATCAAGAACAGGTACACAACCTACATTTAATCTTTAATAATCATACTGCATTGTCAGTCATTCACAGAATTAAAGTTGTAACCATGCTGCTGGTTTTGTTCCAGCTGTCCGAGAGGTGCCTGAGGACTTCAAAAAGGCACTAAAAAATAAGTAAGTAGAACATTTATGGTTTATGTTTTTTTAGTGCTGTGTGATTACTATCTCATTGCTTCATAATATGTTTTTTTTTTTTGTTTATTTTTCTTTGTAGGGTTGATATTGAGCCAAAAGAAGAGAAAAAGCGAGAAATTGATGACACTTTTTGGGAAAGGTTGTTGAGTGCGGACAAAAAAGATTATGAGGCCATCTGTAATGAGTATGGCGTCACTGATTTTCGTGGAATTCTGAAGAAACTAAGTGAGAAGAAGATAGAAAGGGAGCAAGAACAAGAAAGGGTATGTTTCAGTTCTTAATTCAATTTTTAATTCAAATATAACACATTTAGATAGCTATAATAATATCAATGAAAACTGTAATATAAGAAATACAAACTCACAGTGTTTTTTCCCTAATTGCTATTACATTAGGTTGTTGAAAGACTATGCAACCTTAAGCCTATTGAAATGAGAAGTGATGGCGGTGCAGAGTTTGAACTTGAAATGTCACTTAAAGACCCTACCAGCAAAATCTTCTTATTCAAGGTGAGATCCATTTGAAATATTTACTTATTCTCAATGGTGAATAAATGGCAAGACATATTAAGTAGTCTGCAAAAAAGCATTCACATGCTTACTATATATTGGTAATTTACAAACGCTTGTGTTTAAAACAGGATGGAGTTATGATTCCCTTTGATGCTGACACAGAGGTAAAACATGGACTGAAGCAGGTGGGAAAGAGGTTTGTGTTTAGCATCAATGGCGTTGACCCTGAGGATGCAGGATTATACCAAGTGGAGGTTGATGGAGTTAAGATCTTTTCGACTGACTTCAAGCGTAAGATGAAGAATCAAATGAACCATCTACACATTTTACTATATGTTTACAGTTCAATACAACAGTGAAAAAGAGTTATATATATAAGCTGTGACAGGAATGTATTTTGTGTCTTTCCAGCTCCACCTGTGGAATTCTTGGTCAAACTTCAGGATGTGACAGCAGAGGAAAGAGAGGACGCTGTGTTCCAGTGTCTCGTCTCACAACCCCTGAAAAAGATAACTTGGATGGGAAAAAATATCGCACTGGAGCAAGGAGAAAAATTTGACATCACTGTGTCGGAGGACATGCTGATTCACACATTGGTGGTTAAGGACTGCATGCCACTAGACAAAGGAATCTATGCAGCTGTGGCTGGACTTTCATCCTGCAGTGCTTGGCTTATAGTGGAAGGTACTGTTTACATATTTTAAGAAACTTTTCAGAATTGTTCACCACAACTTCATGAAATGTTGAAAATGTTTCATAAAGCATTACAAATGTCTTGGTAATTCTTATTAGTTGACAGTGATCCAAACAACCGGGGAAAGAAGAAGGCTCGTAAAACAACCAGAGCAGGTGGTGGTGGAGAAGACCTTCTGAAGATTGCTGAGGAGCAACAGGCTAAAATACAGAAAGAGAGGGAAGAGTTGATTGCAAAGGCTAAGGCTGAGGCTGAAGCAGCAGCTGCAGCAGCTGCTGCAGCGGCAGCTGAGAAAGCAGAAGCCGAAGCGAAGGCAAAGGCAGAAGCACAAGAAAAAGCTAAAGCCAAAACCAAAACTAAAGCCAAAGCCAAAGATAAGCCAAAGTCGAAGGCAAAGGCAAAAGCAAAGGCAAAGGAAAAAGTGGAAGGAGGCACAGATGCTCCTGCTGCTGGAGAGGAGGAGGTAGAAGAGGGAGAGGAGGAAGAGGAGGAGGACGAAGTGTCAGAATCAGATGAACCATCAGAATCAACACAGGAGGGACAAGCAAAGGAGGGAGTCCAAGTTGCTGATAATGAAGAAGAAGAAGAAGGAGGAGAGGTTGTTCAAGAAAAGAGAAAGCGAGTAAGGGCTGGGCCACTTGTCCCTGATACAGTCATTGGTAAGATGCATCAGAACATTGTAATTGTAAGTACTGCCATGTTGTACGTATATTCATGTTCCCTGTTGATATTAACATTGCATTTCCTTTAGACCCAGGAGTATATTTCACAAGTGGACTGTCAGATGTAACTGCCGTCATTGGTACTGATGCAGAGCTGGTATGCAAGCTAAGCAGTGAGGAGTGTGACGGAGTCTGGTACAAAGATGGGAAAGAGGTGAAGAACATATGAGTTGAGTTCAGTAGTAGCTTTCTCCTCTACATTGCTTAGTTTTTAGTATGTTTATATGTGTCTGTCTGTGCATTTCAGATAACAGCCACAGATGATATATGTATTGTTAAAGATGGGACTTATCGCAAACTAGTCATTAAAAACTGCAAAGAAGAAGACGCTGGAAAGTACAGATGTGAAGCTGATGGCCGTAAAACAGAAGCTGTGCTAAATGTTGAAGGTACTGTGAACAGAAACAATGAGGCATTCCAACTCAACGAAAACAAAAGCACATACACACTGTGAAAATGTGTAAAACATCAAAGTAACACTCCCAAGTTTGAAAAGATGCTGTTGTTCCTACTAGATCCTCCAAGAATAGACCCTGATGACCTCATTGAATTCAAGAAACCTGTTGTAATCAAAACTGGGAAAGATGCTGCCTTCAAGTTGTCTTTTATTGGCCGGGAACCCATGAAGATCCAGTGGTACAGTGAAGGTGAAGAGCTGTTGGAGGACAGCCATACTAAGATTGAGAAATCTTCCACACACAGCCGCCTGGTGCTAACCAAGTGCCCACGCAAAACCACAGGAGAAATTAAGATTAAGATTAAAAATGAATGTGGAACAACTGAGGCCATCACGCAGCTTATTGTATTAGGTAAGGATTGTAATGTAAAACAATGTTCTTTGTAAAAAAACAATGTAAGTATGAAGGTTAAACACAGTTTAAGTCATGGATATGACTGCTTTATTATTGTGTGTTAAAACAGACAGACCAACACCACCCCTAGGCCCAGAGGATATCATTGAAAGTTCATCCACTGTCATTGAGTTCAAATGGAGGCCACCCAAAGACAATGGAGGTTCCCCCATCACGGACTACATCCTGGAACGTCAGCAAATTGGCCGCAACAGCTGGAAGAAATTAGGCAAAATTGGGCCAGAACCTAAGTACAGGGACACCGATGTGGATCATGGCAGAAAGTACTGTTACCACATCAGGGCAGAGACTGATCAAGGCATCAGCGAAATGTTTGAGACCGATGACATTCAGGCAGGGACAAAGGGTAAGCGTCTAACAATCCAAGCAAAATAGTGTCTCAAATATGGTGGTCGTTATAAAAAAAAAAAAAAAAACGTTTTTGGTTTTATCATTCTTTCAGCATACCCTGGACCTCCTTCTACACCAAAAATTGTTAGTGCTTTCAAAGACTGCATCAACCTTGCTTGGTCTGCACCGACTAATACAGGAGGAACTAACATTTTGGGATACAACGTGGAGAAACGCAAAAAAGGCAGTAATCTGTGGGGCCAAGTCAATCCACAAAATGAGCCCATCAAAGGTAAAGCCATTTCAAAACTACTGACCATACAGAATGTATATCAGTTTACAGTTTGAAAACAGATGGGAGATAGTAAAGTGTTTTCTGTCTCAACATTTTCTGAATATGTCGTATAATATAAAAAAAAAAATGTTTGACGTCAACAGAGAAAAAGTACGCAGTGAAGGATGTTGTTGAAGGCTTAGAGTATGAGTTCCGTGTATCAGCTATCAACATTTCTGGTGCTGGAGAGGCAAGTCCGCCTTCTGAATTTGTGATTGCCAGAGATCCAAAGAGTGAGTAATCAGTAGATAAAAGCAATATTATCCTGATGCTTAGTTGCTCATATTTCAATATTTAAATGCTTCATTGCTTACTCTTTCAGAGCCCCCTGGTAAAGTCCTTGACCTCAAGGTGACAGACTCCACATACACCACCTTATCACTTAGCTGGAGCAAACCCATAGAGGAGGAAGGGGTCCAAGATGAGGCCAAAGGATACTTTGTGGAGCTCAGACCAGCAGAAAACCCAGAATGGGGACGCTGTAACTCCAGTGCTATCATTATGAACTCCTATACCATTATGGGCCTGAAGTCTATGGCCATGTACTGGGTAAGAGTTGTAGCCACCAATGAAGGTGGAGATGGCGAGCCTCAAGAGTTGGATAACTACATCCTTGCAATGCCTCCTCCAGGTAAGTCAGTGAAAATTTTGGAGCATTTCATCTTTGATGACTCACATTCATATAATTTTGCCTCTTGTTTAACTCACAGTGAGACCTCAGTTCACTGACAAAAAAATTAAGAACTTCATGGTAATGAGAGCTGGGAACTCTGCTCGCATCACCTTTAACTTTCAGGTTCAGTATAATTCATTCATTCAAAAAGTTATGGAAATAAAATCAGCATGGCATTGAATTCAATGTCCTGTCTAAACTGCCAGCTCTACAAAAAAAGTATAAATCCACACTTTTATCTCCTGTTTCTCACAGGCATCTCCAATACCATCTATTAACTGGCTCAAAGACGGCCTCCCTGTTCCCAAGCATGTGACAGTGAGCAACTCAGACACATCGTCACAGTTAATGATCCCAGCATCAGAGCGCCATGACACTGGGATCTACACAATCATTGTCAAGAACCTTGTTGGCCAGGAGACCTCTAGTGTTGAAATAAGAGTCACAGGTACAGTTAAAAAAAAAACAACCTGATTTACCTAATAAAAAATTAAGGTATTTGAGGTTTAACAATTTGTAATGTAGTGTGCCTCCACTTTTTAAAAAATTCTTCCAAAGTTACTCTGATTTGTGGTTGAACCAAAAAGTGTCATATCAGTGCTAAATAAAATAAAGGGAAAGTTTAATTGGAGAAAGACTTAGTATGTTGTATTATCCTTTAGCTCAATATGAACATAAAAAAAAAAAACGAATATTTCCTCCTTACTCATTTGCAGATGATCCCAAGCCTCCCGGCCCTGTGGAGCTGGATGAGAACGTGTCGGGAACAGTGACGGTCTCCTGGGACGCGTCTCCAGATGAGAAGAAAGATGACAGGCTGCACTACATGATCACCAAGCGGGATTCTGTAAAGCGCACTTGGCAAACTGTGGCAGACCACCTCTTCAACAACAAGCTCACTGTCGTCAACATCATGCCAGGAAGGCAGTATAAGTTCCGGGTCTATGCAAAGAATGACATGGGGCTTTCCAAACCTTCTGAGTCACCAACTTGGGAAGTGAAGAGAATAAAAGGCAAGCAATTATTATTTATTATTCATTGAGCTTTAATTTAATATTTGATTATTACTTCATTTGTTTCTTTAAAAAACTCATAATTGCTGGATTAGATCCAAAAATGCACAGCTATTTTTTTTATATGTTGCTTTATAATTTGAACAAATAATTTTGACAGCTCTTACATTTCATAGACTACAAAATGAATCAAGAAAAACATACTTGGAACCATAGATATATACAAATCCATTGCCAGAAATTATTGAATATATACAGTTCCTGACAAACTGAGTAAATTATGTATTACATAGTTTTCGCTTTGACTCCTTTTTTTCTCATGTCCTTCCAGAAACCTTTACCTTGAGCCTCCCTGAATCTAAGGACTGCAATTTCGAGGCGCCGCCTTCATTCTCTGTTCCACTAAAAATGCGCAAGAGCCCAGAGAGTTACGAGTGCTACATGAGTTGTGCGGTGACGGGAAACCCTAAACCCCATGTTACCTGGTACAGAAATAATGTCAGCCTCAACACCAACACTAACTACTACATCACCAACACCTGTGGGGTCTGCTCCATGATGATACTCAAAGTTGGGCCCAAGGATTGTGGGACCTACTCTGTGATTGCAGAAAACCCCTTGGGCAGAGTGGAGTGTTCAACTAAGCTTGTTGTTCAAGGTAAAAACACATCTGGAATGATTTTACTCTTCTTAAATCCCAATCATCTGGATTAACATCAGAATAATTCCCCTCTCCCTCCCTCTTTTTCAGATTAAGATTGTGCAGTGGGCCTGAACTCCTGGTTCTAATAAACAGAAAATGAAAATGATTTGTTTGTTTGAGACCTGCCGTCATCTGTGATTTTTGTGAATTACTGTGTTCCTGTGTTATGATATACTGTGAAGAAAACAAAGGATGAAACAGACAAAACCAGGAAGAGCACTTGATAACTCTCCACAAAAGACATTAATTATATGCTTGCACCCTGACAAATTTAAATATTGCCCTTGTATCTCCTGAGCTGTGATTATAGTTAGTTACTCTGCTGTTTTCTGAATGAGACAGGAAATCTGCTTTGTTTGAAGTTACCATTTCATGGAAAGCTGATGATGTGATAATATGGACATGTGTGAGTATGTTTTAGTGTTTGAATTATTAATCATTTTACCAAAATGTAAATAAATTCTATCTATTTAACAGTGAACTGTATTATTTCACATAACTTTAATCAAAATGTAATCATGAGTTTGTCGCCTGATGTGGATTCATCCTCTGGGTACCATGGATGTGGTTATACGGAAATGTTAATGCCATAGTGTCTAGAGGAAAATTAAAGGGATTACCAAAGACATCATAAATTATTTTATTTAGATCGATTTATCTCAGTGGTGGACTAAAAACCACGATTTCTGTGATCCAAGATGTCAACACTGAGACTCAGGCACTGGCCTGTTTAGGTGCAGCTCAACCATTCATACATCTCATAAAAAAGTAAATGGTAAATGGTTGCATTTATATAGCACTTTTATCCAAAGTACTTTACAAAGATTTAGCCTCGTCCATCAGCGCATACACTCATGCCCCAATGACAGTGAGTGACGCAGGATGCCAGGATTAATTTGGGCTTCAGTGTCTTGGCCAAGGAAACTTCAACATCAACAAGTGTTAGCGCCAACACATCAATTCCCATATTTTTCTACAGAGGTCTATATCATTGGGCACTGATTACGTGAATATGTATATTGGCTATACTTAACTGTGAGGTGGCTTGTTTACTGCAATCACGTTCAGTTTGCACATAGCCACGCCATACTGTAAGGCATTTATTGGGCCTTTCCATTTTGTAAGTTCACGTGCACTGCTTCCCCTTTGCCAACTGTCGCATGGCTTCAAATTTCTCTTTTACTGCGAACATGTGTTTGCACGCTTTCAGAGGATATTGCGAGTCTATTATGGAAAGTCATAAATGATAAAATTTCATGTGCATGACTAAGTGCAACCTTGCAAACAACTGTGAATCTTCCTGTGTAAAGTCCTAGGACACAGTCGTATTATCAGTGGCCATATGGCATCCTGCTATTATAGACACAACTCTCTTTACTGGGAGTTTATTGTTCCTGGCTTTGACATTTAAAGGCTTCTAACCACATGCCAAAGGTATTTAGCAACCCCCTGCAGCGATATGTTAAGAAAGTTGTTTTGATATATAGTAGAAATGGGTTTTCCTTTAATCTGCCAAATTACAAGACACCTTCTTACTTTAACATAAATGAATGAATGCTGCTTCTTCTTACATCACTTATGCAGAAATTTAAATAATACATTTAATCTATATAGTTTTGATTAGATCAAACTGGATGATGTTGTATACTTAAAATAAACCTTGGATGACAAGGTTTCCAACATGCAGAGAGCATTAGCTTTGTTTTCCTATTTTCATTTAGGTTGTGTAATCTCATGTTGTTTTGTCATTGTTTTGCCGGGTAGAATTCAAAGCTCCTGACTTCTGTGACCCCTCGCAATAAATGCCTTCAAGAACATCAAGCCTCTCATATCAGCTTCCCGTGCCTGAGAACAGTCATAGTTCCTGTGCCATGCATCCACTTTTATTACACTGCTAGAAATATCCACTCACACACACACAATCGTGCTCAAACTGGGCATAGCTCCATTATTACTGAGACCACAATAACTTGGATGTGGCTCACAGTTCCAGAAACCCAGACACCATGAGGAATCCAAATGACTTTTCACATGTAAGTAAATATCCTGAGGGCAATCAGTATACAACAGACTCACAGTACATTTGATCTTGTGGAAAAGTATTTTTGCTTTGTCCTTTAAAAAAATACAAGTATAAAATCCATCTTGATTTAAAGGTTATTTTCTTTTTCCCATGAGGCTGCGAGAGCTCTGACCCAGCAACAGCAAATTATCTGTTAGGTATATAACTGGGTGGTTATGCTGATTATAGAAACACTGTTATCACTGGGACTTTCACGTTTGGCATGAAATAATGCTGGTGACTGCTGCTCTGCACCCTAGTTATTTTGCAAAATGAACACAAACCCTATTACCTGTGAATCCAACCTGGAAGCAAAGTAACAAATGAAAGTTAGCCAGTAGCACTGAAGGAACCAAAAAAACAAACTTTTTTTTGTTTAACTAATATTAAAAAGTTAAAAGATTTACAGGCAAAATGTGAAGAAATATGAGAACAAGAGGCCCCTGAGCCTGATGTGTTAGACCACAAACTAAAGAGCTGCGACATATTATTTTTCTTTATTTTATTTCATTTTAACTATCAGTTAAAACAACACTTACTCCACTTCACTGCACTACGTTTGCTCACCAGCTCACCAATATATCTGAAGTCTAATCAAATTAAGATTGCACAGTCCATATGGTTAATAAAACCCCCCAAAAGTTCTACTGGATCTGAAACCTGTCATCTGTAGATACAGAGCAGGTGGCAAGATATCCTACACTGACTTAATTTCTTTAAAAAAGTATATTTAAATATATACTGTATACTCTGTAAATGACTACATACACTGTGCATAAACCATACAAAGTGCACACAAATCTGTTGTACTCCATAGTTCACACTTTAAGTTATGTCATGTGTATGTTATGTTTACACTATGCTTATTATGTTTACATTATGTTTACGTAAGTTATGTTTATCTATTTATCTATCTTTACCCTTAAAGTATGCAAGGGTACTGTAAAAACCAATTCCTTGTATGTGCACACATACCTGGCCAATAAACCTTGAGTCATAAAATACATGGGAGAGCTCTCTGCTGAGCCAAATGAGCCAAATTTACATTTAAATTACTTTCAGAAAAAAAAACCCTTTGAGTATTGTGCCTCTTAACATTTACACAACTTTTAATAGATTATAGCTATTTACAACAGTGTGGCCTTTATTACTTAACAGTGTTTTTGGCCATCAGTTGAAATAAGACCAAGCTGTTTTCGCCAGCTTTGTTAGAGGGCTTGCTAGAAAATGACCACATGTGGTGGTGGATTTTTTTCTGTCAAACACGATGACTTTATGATTGGATAAATACTGTATATAACACCAGGCTGTAAAAAAAGTAAACTTGTACACATTAGTCAAACTAGAACTAAGCCTTAAGTAAGGCGTTAATTATAAGACGTCCAGGAATGTTGTGACATTATAAGGCGTCATCTCCAAAGACAAATGTTTGGCACACCTGCTGATTTATGAGATTACATTTCTTGAAGGACCCTGGGCTCGCACTGTTATCATTGTATTATGTTTAAAGTTGCTATTCAAGACTGTTTAGACAGCCAATAAACACAGTGTATTTTTAGCTGGTGTCAATAGGAGTCATTAGTGCATCTGAACATTAATATAATGTTTTGTTGTTCTCGTAATTTCACAAGAGTGTCAGCACGAGCATACTTGGCTGTCAGCGCTGAGCTCCAACTACAAACTTGTTCTTACTTTCATCTTCAAATTCCAAAGTGCAACAATGCTGACTGACACAACTGGCGATAACAGTCGAAAGAAAACAAATTAAAACAAAGTTAAAGACTATACCCAATTTCCACACTTCTCTAGCTAGGGTGCGCCTCGACAAACTTGTATGTAATAATGTGAGAAAGTCAGGATACGAGTCACAAGGAGAAACTATTACAAGCAAAAGTCAAAAGTAAAAAGCAGTATAAGAGACAATAGTGTATTTATCTACTGATGCAACGATAACAGAGTCGAATATGCGCCTAATTTTGACCACTCCTGTAGAAGCTGGTGCATTTGCTAACAAGGCACCACAATCATGGTCATCCCACCACAAGGCTCATAACCAGCCTTGGCTTTCTCTCCGCCCACTCGCAAGAGGTTGTGATTTATGCCAAAAACAAAAAAGCAATCCCCTTTCTTGGCAGGCACCATGTCTGACAACGTGGGTGCTTGTCACAGAGTCATTGGCATTCCTGTAAGGATTTAATAGCTTGAAGAGCAGGGAGGCAACACTCAAATATCAGACTGGGAAGCAGCACCACTCAAGAGGATCACAGGAGTACTAGAAGTAAGTTCATCATTCATCTTACATACGGCAGTGCTCTTAGATGGAGGTGTTAAGTATTTAGAGCTGGCTACACTCTTTAACACTGAACTAATCCTGTGGCTGATTCACTCTTAACGTCTAATCCAAAGATAACAAGAGTTAACGTGGCAAACTGTGGAGAGCGTTCGCCTATAAACACAGCTGAACTGCCCTGTTGGAGAAAGTGCTCGTAGATATATTTTAGTTGTTATAATTCAGATAATTTGAATAGAAGAATGGTTTTATTTCATTTTTTCTGCATTAATGTTTACTCAAATAATTCTTCTTTTTTTACATTTTGTATTTGTGATAGGCATCATGTTTGTACAGATTTAAATCAGAAAGCATAAGGTTATCAGAGTACAGCAGAGTTCGTGAATGCAAATTTATGCTAATGTACACTGACAATAACAGTGGAGGCTTCTTGCAACAGTGCAACACTTCTATTCTCTCAACTTTAGCTGATGTTTTGGTGGACAAAAGATCTTATGCACTCTTTGATTTGGGCAAGGTGGAAAATTAAAAAATAATAATAATATTCATTATTCTATTTATATGTTTTACCCTTAACGACTAACAACTTTGGCAACTTGATGGTTAGTTCTTTTTTTATTTCATTTAATTTCTTTAAAAAGTCATTTTGATACTCATTTTTTTAAAGCTTGGACAATGAAAAATGAGTACTGCTGCTGCTACCATAAAAACTATGTAACTAAGGAAAAAAACAGCTCGGTAATAACCCAAATGAAGCAAACTTGCCTCTTTCAACCACTGCACATGATCAGCATCAGCTATGTAGATAGCCAGATGCTTTCTGGACATGTACTTAGTAATGCCTTGCTTTTAATCATTTTTATGATGCTCTCAGGCTGTGAGGATACTGTCCCGTGCAGAATTTCAGCACCGGTCACATAGGGCAGCTGGTAGCTTTAATGGCAGCGTGCAACACAGGCCACATGAAACCCATAAAAACCAACTCTACCAGCAAGGAGGCTATTTGCTCAGGACCATGTCAGAAGCCAAGTACCCAGAACGAGTTTTAAACAGTCTTAAACACAGTGTGTGGCTCAAAATGTTTGTTCCAGTAAAAAAAAAAAAAAAAAGCAGAACTTTTTAGAGTAAGTGTTCAAGAGCACACAGTTGGTTAAAGAATAAAAATAAATCATGATCTGTAGTATATAATTTGTAGCCACGTCAAGTGCTCATCATATTTAGCATTTACTGTATACAGTTACAGCACATTTAGCACAACATTTTTTCAGTTATCATATGCAGTGCCACTTTCAAAAGTGAAATTATGTAAACAAATTTACTTGCTGTATTGATAAATCAAGTCATATGAAATTTCTGAATCACGCAAAGAGTTCTGATTTATTAAAGATCAATTAAATATCTTTAATTGTGTCTCAGAATACGAGAATAAGGGAATCTGCATACTTTAAACTTGTCTTTAAACGTTTCACGGCTGTGGTACGACTCACTCATCATGCCACCGGTGATTTACTACCATATTAAGATGTTCGAGGTGAGATGTTCGCAGTTTTATGTGGCATGTGACCTATCATATGACAATCCGGTTTTCTCATCTTCCAAGAGCCGTAGAGCATCGACACCCTAGAATATCACGCGCCTATACGGGGGGGTTGCTAGGTTTGTGCAAATACTTAGATGAGGTAAAGGTTACCATATATCAATCAGTCAATCAAGTTTGTCACGTGTAGTCATATAAGGTGCAATCACGGGTGAAGTATAATCCTGCCAGTTCCTTCCAAATGTATTCAACTAGCATTTAAGAGTTTAATCAGAATAGAAATAGTAATATATTTCTAGTCAACATGTCCAAAATAAACGTCTTCACTTTACCTGACATTACAGCAACAGTTTTCCTGCGTTTTTGTAAAACTTTTAACAACTCTGACAAATATTACGTCATTATTCATTCAGCTTAATTTTTCTTTTACAGTATGAAGGATCATAAAAAGGCCCACCCCCCACCCAACCATAAATCTGATGTATATTTTGGTTCAACTTAACAGCAGCTTTTTGACACGGTTGCAATAATCTGGTGTAATTATTGTCTTACTGTTTGCTGGAGAGACATACAGCTCTTCATCTGTGTTGGCAGCTTATGATTGATGCTGACTTCCTAATAAATCACCCTCAGCAATGCACCTGATGAGTACAGTGTACCCAGTCTGCGGTGGGACAGCCTCAATCAATTTTCAATCAAAAACTTACAAATATACAGTATGTCTGTGTGTGGTTCTGATGTTAGTGGGGTGTGCAGATTACAATCAATATGGGGGAACATGAGCATCTTCATCAAGGCTACAAATCAAAGATCTGGGTGCACAAACAGCACAGGGAATAACAGGGAATTCATACAGCTGAACCAGAAAATGTATTCTAGCTGCAGGCAATGCACCGCCTGGTGTTACAGTCACCTTTACAACAAAACTAACGCTTAAACTTACTCTGATTAAGATGCAAAGTACACACTTTGGAGAGAGGAAATTTCAAGCATGCTAAGGTCTGCCAAAGATCCAATCCATCCATTTTTTTCTCCACTTTCTTCTAGGAGGTTTCCCATATTCACTGATGGTCTTGACAATAGCAACATGCCTGTAATAGCAAGGCCTTCTTTGTTGATGATCACCAAAATGCATTGTGTACATCCTTTGTGGTATAAAAATGTGTATATCATAACACATTTATAGGGGAGATTTTTCTTGATATTTCATTTTTTAACACGGGGGGACATGATGTGTAAGCAAACTTGTCAACATTAAATTTCATAGATTTTTTAGCAGCATTACAAATGGACAATCCTATGTAAAAGTCAGTAAATGACGATGAATCAAATAAATGATCAGAATGGTGAATATAATGACGGAATAGAAATCGTTTACTGAGACTATTCATTTTGTTGTGTCAAAGTGAAGAAAAAGCATTTTCCCATATAGACTTAGACTAGACTTTATTGATCCCTTTGGGATGACTCCCTCAGGGAAATTCAAGTTTCCAGCAGCAAAATAGAAAAATAGGCATACAAATAAATACAAATAAGCAATAACCTCTAGGTAGGATAAAGTAGACCTATAGCAAATGATGTTAAAATAGCAGGAATAATTAAAATACTGTTTATATAAAATATAGTCACTGTATTTTGATTTCAATTCCCCGATCATTTCAAACATTATCTTTATATCTATTCTATATCCATTACAATCTGTATTGATGAACATGACACTTGTACTGGTGTGACAATTAAAATCAAACAGGAACTGGAGTGATTTAGTAAAGTTATGACCCTCAGTCACATAAAGTTAGCATGTTTAGCATATACTGTAGCTGGCTTTCTAAATAGCAACATTTCTGTAAATCCCCTTAAGCCCCAGCAACACCGAATCCATTACAATTAATATCCAGTCTATTTTTGAGAAGTGACATTTATCACTCTAAGTTTAGCCACCGTCTTGGTAATGAAAGATTGCTGTGTACTATGAGAGATCCCTGCTGTGAATGCAACTGACAGATCATAAAAAGGCTTAATCTGATAAGCATGTAGTCATTTGAACACCAAGCCACCATGCTGAAGCTTAAAGTGGCTACAAAAAGCCTCGAATAATGATAGTTCAAGCACAGTAAGAAATGATATCACATGGGTAATGTGAAATTCAACACTCGGTTGAAGAGGATTTTATTTTAGGGGAATCTGATAACTCCAGAATAACTACAGAATATAGCAAGCGGCAGGGTGGCTGCAGGTCATCAAATTTTGAGTCTTTTACTGTGTCAGTGTTACTTAACTTGGACCACAGTGTTACAGTGTGCAAAGGTTAAGTTTGGCAGAAATGAAAGAAAATTGTTTAAAAAATCCATTTTGGCAGTGAAAAATACCAAATAAGTTTCGTAATGTATGAGCCTGTTTTTGGAGATGGCGTGATGACACCTAAAAGCTAACAGTAAATTATTAACTGTATATACTGTACTCAAATCTCTGCTTTTGTCTGTTGCAGTTGGGGGAACTCCAGCTGAATCCGCCCAGGAATCAAAAATCCCAAGATGTTTAGGAAATCAAAAGTGTCGGAGGGGACCGCAAGTGGACAGAGTAAGCGCTTCAGTGTGAAGGGAAGAAGTGAAGATCCATTTGTAACAGAGGGGTGACAAATAACCAGATAAAAACATCATCTGAACCCAGAGGGAAAACTGAAAAAACCCTCCGACAGGAGCAATAGATACCATGAACCTCAAGGATCCTTGTCTCAAAAATATGCATCATTCTTTGTACTGTCACTGATTCGACTTAGTATGCAACTAGTTTGGGGAATTTAGGGATGTTAGGGAAGCTTTTACAGGTACATGCACTATTTGACCCAGACACTCTGACAAAAAAAGAGGATGATTTGACAGAATGAGGTCGGCGAGAAGATTACTCTCTGAATAAATGTAAAGGAAATTGTGAATAATATCACAGTGCATCATTTGTGTATTTCTGTTTGTCTCATGCCTCACATATTCCTTGCTTCCTTGTCATTGTGAGACGCAGCTGTCTTCACCTGTAAAACTATTTAAATCAGACTGACTTTATTCACAAAGTTCACGGCTGCAATTTGTCCATCAGCTGCTATATTTAGACTGAACAACAGCACGTACACATACTGCTCAAGGTCAACAGGAGCTCACAACAGAAGCAGACGAACTTTATAGGCTCTACGTTCCAGTACAACTGAAAATTAGCAGATATTTTCTATATTCACATGTATTTTTGTACATTGATAAGCAACACACTTATTTCACTTTTTATTGCTCCAACCTGACATGTAAAAAACAAGAAAAAAAGATCATGTGTCCATCTGCCAAATCTCACATTGCAGCCATTCAGGGCACCACATGCTGTACTAGGATTTTATTTCTGGTCCCTCAGTTTAATTATTTAATTCTAATCCATAATCCAATGCTTATTCCATGCTGACATATGCTGTATATGCTCTTTAACATGTGCCTTATCAGGTCCCGATGCAGAGAATGATAGAGAAGGTAGGCTTAGGGGACAAGAGAGAAGCCCTCGTCGGATCTCTTTTTTTTCCTCAACTGCTCACGAAGGCATGAAGAACTGATATGCAATGGATTTATTAATATCCTGTATGAGCGCACATATCATTCGTGCGCGGATATGTAGGTGCATCACTACATATCTGTTCTCGGGTTGAATTTTAGGCATGTATTTTCACGGAAAAAGGTTAAAGAGATAACGTTACTGAAATGTATGTCATGGGAGAGCGAACCTCCTACATCAGAGCCACAAATGTACGGATCTGAATGTCAATACACTGATACCGTGAGTAACATCATACATTCTAATACATCGTGTATTAGAATGTGTTTCAGCATGCCTTTTCGTTTGTGATGATTTTATTACAAAACCACCAGTAAATTTATATATATCGGGGGCTGGATATGATCATGATTGATCTTTTCTCTGTCAAATGCATTGTCACTGACATTTCATTTTCCAATGCTTACAGCGGGGATCAAGAAAAGATCTAAGGTCCCCGGGGTGATGATTACACAGTTTATCGAGACGCTGCCAGAGGGAAAGAGCCATCCAGACTTCACCCGCAAGCCAATTGCTCTGACCATCCAAGAAGGTAGGACTGATAGTATAAGAATCATTTTAAACTTTAATATCACAAAATATTCCAGGGTGGGATTTCTATGACTCTGCATAATGGATTGGAGGCATGACTTGGGTGCAATGGCCTGGTGGGAGAAAAAACTCGCCATTCAGTGCTCCATCAATCAAAAAAAAAAAAAAACAACTATACACACACTGACTTCAGGTTAAAACAGGGGAGAGCGATAAGATTATTAAAATACTATGTTGCCGTCATTTTGTCTAAGCCAAATTAGACTGTATGCATTTATAATGCACAGTGGTGTTATACATACTGTAATCAGACCTAATAACAGAAAATGTCAACTGCAAATAAACATATTTAATATTTGTATCTGTTTCCTGTGTTTAAAAAAAGTATATGAAGTGACCCTGTCTTTTTTTTTCTTTCATTCAACAGGCAAATTCGCTTTTTTCAAAGCCATTGTCACTGGAGACCCGAAGCCAACCGTAACATGGAGCAGAAATAATGGGGACGTGTCTGATACGTCAAGATACCAGTCTAAATACGACGCCAATTCAAACGAGCACACATTCGAGGCAAGAGGCACTGTACTGCAGCACGCTGATGTAACAGAGCAGAAAAATGGATAAGCAGAAGGAGGAGGGCAGAAAGACGAAGAAGCCATTTGATTACAGTACATCAATGTCACTCAGTCATCTGCTCTCACCCATCACTGTGCTTTGCCAATTACTCAACAATACAGGGATTTCACTCATCCTGAGAGGAGCGCACTTGTTTAATGACATGGGCCGGGCACTGTCAACCGTCTACTGCTTGAGATTAAATACATAAAAGAAAAGTCATTCTTACGAGTCAGGAGACCATCAATCACACTGGTCAGTCGACTGCAAGATGTCACAAAGGGATACGTATCCGTTTCTGTTATTATTCATTGGACGCTGTGTGGCTCTGACCCTTTATTCAGGGGTAGATTCAAGAAGATTCAAGAATTTATTGTCATTGCACAACAATAAAATCACTGTCAATGACATTCTTAAATCTCTCTTAAAATATTATCAGTAATAGAAACAGCCAACAAAGATTAAGATTAAAGAATAAAATATAGAAATAAATAATAGTGCAACAGTCCTAGTAGATTGATAAATATAGACCTAAATTTAAATTAAACAATTAAAATTGACATTTTACAATGAAGAAAATATACAACTAGATGAGATACACAAATATATACACCAATATAAAATTCACTATTGTATGCAGTACAATACCAATGGGTGCCATTGGAAACCAGTTGGAAACAGACCAAGTTTAAAAAGTAACGATAATATCCACTTTTACAAAATGAATATGCGATATTGAGCTACATAAATAAAACTGACTTGACGTGACATGTTAGTGCAAAATAACATCTAAATGTAAATCAATACAACTTGAAAACATTTGTGAATGTTTTGAATAAACTGATCTGGTAGAGTTGTGTTGGACTAAGAAGTTGGGATGTCTGTTTTTCATGGATATTAGAAAATTTACAAAGTCAACTACTTCGCCCACTGGTTGCATTATATTATATATTATACATTATATCTTCCAGATGCCGAATGTTAAGCCAGATCAAGCGGATACCTATAAATGCTTTGCCACAAATGAGTACGGACAAGCCATGGTCACAGTGGTCCTGAATGTTATTGAAGGTAAGGACTGGTTGCGTAATATCCCTTACATGAAATTGTCTCCAGCAGGCAGAGTCATTTAACACACAGCATCCACACTCAAGTGTTCTCGCAGGTCTATTTCAAATTGAGCGCACTTGGAGCCAAATATGACACTAATTCACACTTTTCTATTAAGCTCACTCCAGTATGGATCACTCAACCTGGAGTCCCTCTCTTGTATGTCATTTAATTACACGATTTTGTGAATAATGTGAGCACCCTCGTCTCTGCTTTCAGTTGGTTTCAAAAAGAAAAAAGCCGACCAACAAACAGCCGAAGCCGTCGATGGGAATTTTAAGACTGTACTAAAGAGGAAAAGGTGGGTGTGAGTTACAAATGTTGACCGTCTAATGTCTTTTATAAATCGCTGTGGTCTTTCAGCTAAACGCACATTTTAATTTCCAGTAAGATCCGCCCGAAATCTGAGCAGCCCGAGAAAAAAGACGGGGAGATCGATCCAAAGTTTTGGGAGCTCTTACTGAGCGCTGACAAGAAAGACTACGAGAGGATCTGCTCAGAGTACGGAGTGACTGACTTTCGCTGGATGCTGAAGAAACTTAATGAAATGAAGCAGGAGAGGGAGGAAGAACAAGCTGAGGTTTGCTTTTCTTTTTATTATGAAATTTGATGTTAATTACACATGCAGAGGCAGAATCTTTAAAAAAAAAAAAATCACTCCAATCTCACGCCAAATGTGCAACCACTCATTTAAAATCCTCCTCATTGACTCTGTGCCTGATGTATATATCTTTTTTTGTCCCAGTTTGTCAGAAACCTGTCTAACCTGAAACCTATTGTGGTCGGCGCAGATGGTACTGCATCCTTTGAGATTGACATGGACCTTATTGACCCAAGCAGCTCCATTTTCATATACAAGGTAAGCATGCGGAGTGGGGACCTGCGTGACAGGCCAGGAAGCCACACAAATAAATCAAAAGGAGGCATTCCCTTCGGCTCCTGAATTGCCACATTTAATTCAATTTAATTGTAATCGAGCCGACGCTTGGGAAAGTGGATGGCAAGACGCACCACCACTGGGACATCGTAGGCTCATATCTTTGAGACACCTTATCGTTTCGCTAAGATGCACAGCCCTTCTTGGACAGTATGAACTGCAGCTTATGTCTTTGCCCTGAGAAAATGTCGTGCGTGGCTCTGCTATGGAAGAGAAAGGAAATTACATCTGATATTTCGCCCCACAGGACGGTGAAATGATTCCCTACACAAAGGAAGAGGGAGATAAGATAAAGCACAGTCTTAAACAAGTGGGGAAAAAGTACATTTTCAGCATGAGGGACCTTATGCCAGATGACGCTGGGCTGTACCAGTTGGACGTGGAGGATGTGAATATGTTTTCCACCGAATTTAAAAGTAAGTTTTACACATGCACATATTACAAATTAGCAGTCCTAACTAAAGCAAAGTACGACATAATAATAACCCCCTAATTAAAGTGTGTTTTTTAGTGATCATCATTCATGCCGATGCAGCAAACACTTTTCATCTGAAATGAATCACTTTTTACATTTCAGTCCCCATGGTGGATTTCTTGGTGAAAATTCAGGAGGTGAAGGCAATGGAGAGAGAAGACGCTGTTTTTGAGTGTGTCCTGTCAAATCCCTTCTCCAAGATTATGTGGTTTGGCAAGAATTTGCCGCTGGAACAAGGGGATAAATATGATATCCAGGTTTCAGAAGACAAGCTCATTCACAGGCTGGTGGTTAAAGACTGCATGGTGGTAGACAAAGGAATTTATTCTGCCTGCGCTGGAATAAAATCTTGCAATGCATGGCTCGTCGTTGAAGGTAAGATTTTACACTCCTCCGAGGGTAACTGATAATACTCAGTAATGGATAATGGATAATCTTAATGTTTTGTAATGGAATAATAATGGGAAAGAATAAGATGCCTGATTCATCTTACCAGTTATTGCTTTTCATATCATGACTCACTGCAAATGTACTTTTTTTTCCCCAATTCAGCTGATAAAGATGCACCAAAGGGAAAGAAATCTGCAAGAAAAACAACAAGGGCTGGAGGATCCGGGATGGACCTGCAGAAGGTCGCCCAAGAGCAACAGGCAAAATTAGAGAAGGAGAGAGAGGAAAGGAAAGAACAGATCAAAGCTGCAAAAGAAGCAGCTCCACCTCCACCTGAACCTGAACCTAAACCCAAACCCACGCAGGCTCCAGCTGCGGCCGAGCCAAAAGTCCCTGAATCGAGTAAGAATGCCGACCACCAGATTTCTTAAACAGGGTGTGAATTCACTTATGATGTGATGTGTAATATGAGCAATGTAATAATCAAAAGTGCAATTATTATTATTTGCATGGTTATTTTTACGATTTCTTTCATTAATAACGTTTATGCAAATGTACCACAGGCAGCAACAATATTGTCAGATGTCTAATCAATTACAGAAATTGTAAAGGAAGAACCAGCAGCAGCGGATCCACCGGCTGTGGAGGTACCAAGCACCGGTAAGAACTATCACATTAAACGTGAACGTGAATGATATTCAAAATACACTGGCTTCATTGATAAGTTCCTTCACGCCGTTGTCATTTATTTTGACCTCTGAATCTAAATGTTTAAAGCACTTTCATGTGGACAGGTTGCAAATAATCAAGTAGTCTGCAACTTCCTGACTGACTGAATGTCAGTTTCACATTTTGTTTCTGGAGATAACTATGACCTGGACGAATGAGAATATTCACAGACTCGTTTGGTTTCTTGATTTCTTAAACTGTTGAAAATAAGATGAATATCACAACATGGGAATTTATATACCCAGAATATTTCCATAAATATGTGTCAGTTTGAACTTTATGAAGATTTTAGCTAATTTTTATACATATCGCATAAACTGTTTTTTAAAACATGCTGTAGTTTAAAAAAAAAAAAAAGAGTTTATGTTTTTGTTTTCCATCATTCAGTCAAACACACATACATTTAATATGGTTCAATTAAGCGATCTCAGTATGATGTCTGGTTATATGGTTCATGCCATTGTTTATCCCTTAGTCTCTTTATATGTACAGATTGGCTGGTACAGTAGACGATAACATGATCTTTCTATGGATCTAATGTTAGGTCTCTGCCAGCTGAAAGTGCACTCCTGTACACTTCCACTACATTATGAGGGTTAAAGTACATAAAATAATTTATTTTGTCCTTTTCAACAAACAACAATTAGGTAAAAAAGAAAGAAAAGGAAAAAAAAATAAAACCTCCACCTACTCTCTGGCTCTCTATAGCTAACTTAAAATATACCTTGGCATGCTTTGGGAAATGATCAGGAGTAATCTTGGTTGTACATGATTTGTAGGAAATGTGCTGAAACACTCAAAAGACTATGTCCGGTTATCAGACCAAGTTTCTTGTCATGGAATTCATAAACAGATTAATGATCTATCTGTGGTCGCTGATAGGTCATTCAATCAAAACATCAACAGCATCACCATCACCAGCACCAGCAGCAGCACCAGACTCGGGAAGTGGTAAGAGAGACAACAGCGGAGCATAAAACCTTGAGGGAGTAATTTACCGAATCAAGTTTAAATGACTTACTGTTGTTATTGCTGTTAGGCCACTCAGATGAAGAAACTTGTGGCGATGAAAAGCTTGATCAGCCGCTTGCAGAGGCAGGAGGTGGTATGCCAGCTGTGGAGCAGTCCAGTAGCAACGATTAAACGACTAATAAAAGACTAATTAAATAACACTTCATTTGCATTAGTAGTGCAGAGTAGAGTTTTTAAAATTAACGAATCAAAATCTAATCAAATCATCATATGCTCTGTAACATCCCGGTTCTCTACTAGTTTCTCTCGCTCCTCAAATGTGTTCACGCCTTCCTTGAAAGTCTTGTGAGCACAGTGGGTCTCTCTTAACAAAGTTTTCAAAGCTCTAGATGCTTGCTTTCTTTCTTGATCATTAACTTGCTCCGTAACTTGTGTTCACGATAAACTTTCTCACCAGGTCACACTTATCCAATCTAATACTTGAACCATTCAATGTATTAGATATTGGAATGTGCATCACACATTAAAAAACAAGCATTGGTTGTTTTTTAATGTTTAACATACTTTACTATTTTTTTTCACAGTATTAGTTTTTAAAATCATATTGTAATATTCTTCTTCATTTAAATAACATCTATGCCATTATTCACAGAGAATTATGGATATTGATGAACCATTTTAACTGCTTTACATTAACAAGCATATTAATGAGTAGAAATTAGAAGCATATGTGTACATAATCAATTAATTCTCGTGCACATACGTAGACTAGAACTGACAGCTGCTGCGCTTGAATATGCAAAGCGGAGAGTAACTTCATTTTCTGTTGGCCAGAGCCAGGAATTACCTGTGGACTCTCGGATATTTATGCTTTTCGTGGAAAGCCGGCTGAATTAGCTGTGAAGATGAACATGGACTGCGACGGCACCTGGTTCAAAGATGGAGAGCAGGTAAAGCCCCTGAATGAAATATATTTAAAAACACATAATATAATAAAACATATACTTTAAAAGATACACATATTTTCAATATGTACATTTTGGAATGATCTGACATTGTCATTTAGAGTCAACTGTGAGAGCAAACGTAGGTTTTATTCCCACAATAGCGACATTAGAAATTACTGTATTAGAATTATGAAGCAAATTGTCAGGGATTTTGTGGTATTTTTAATGTGACTCAAAAAAGGTCTTCCTTCCACTTTTGATTGGTTAGTTGAATTCAGATTCTGGAGTGAACATCGCCAAAGACGGTAACTCTCACAAGCTGACAATTCGCAGCTGCACAGATGACGACGCTGGAGTTTATCGTTTTGTATCCGGGGATCTAAGCACACAAGCGAAAGTCACTGTTGGAGGTATAATTTACTCCCCTCTATTGTTGAACTTTTCCTGAATGACCCAGTACTTCCTGCGCCTTAAACTGAATCGTGCTGTGTGTTTGACAGATGTACCTGAATTTGACCCCGACGACCTTCACAAGTTCTCCAAACCTGTGATCATCAGAGTTGGCCAGAACGCCGCTTTCAAGATGCCTTTCCCTCCTCAGGAGTCTCTGCTGGTCAGCTGGTTTAAGGATGGCACCGAGCTCAAAGACGGAGGAGGTGCCAAGATCGTGAGGGAGCCCAATCACAGCCGGCTGCTGCTCAGAGATTGCCTGCGGACAGACGCAGGGGAAATAAAGATCCAGCTAAAGAACCCATTTGGGGCTGTGGAGGCCACATCCCGGCTTATTGTGCTTGGTACGAAAACACAGACAAGTCTTAAGAGGAATATAAGAGAACTGAGCGATAAAAAGTTGACATTTCTAGTATTTGTCCACTCCTGCATTCAAGTTCAAACAGAAACACACCTTTCACCTGAGCATTTGAACCTTAACATCATCTTTTTGTCACAGACCGGCCAGGTCCACCGGAGGGTCCAGTGGAGACCGTTGAAACCACCTCATCTGTAATTGAGATTAAATGGGACCCTCCCAAAGATGATGGAGGCTCCGCTGTCACAAACTACATTATAGAGCGGCAGCAGGCTGGGCAGAGTCTGTGGACGAAACTCGGGGATGTCTCAGCTGACAAGACCACCTTCAGAGACAGGAATGTGACACATGGAAAGAAATACAACTACCGCATCTACGCAGAAAACCCTGAGGGCCTCAGCGACGCCCTGGAGACAGCTGATAGCATTATGGCTGGCATAATGAGTGAGCGTACACAAAAAAAAAAAAGAAAAAAAAAAAGTCTCATTTAGCATTCCTCAGCAAATCCCATGTTAATCTCCCTCAGGTTGTAATAAATGAAAATGCCTGCGGATAGGTTTTGTGATTGCTTCAAATCGTTTATCACCGACACTATTTAGTCACTGTAGAAACCCCGGCTTTTATCACTGCTGTAATAGTAGCTCTGTCTCGGAGAGGAACTCTCCTGCAGCAATAACATGGAGGTGTCCTTAATTTATTCCGCATCTTTAATTACTTCTTAATTATTAATAATGGGCTCACTAGATTATTACCACTGCTTGTCATTCCTCAGTACTCTCCGGTCCACCTGGCGCCCCCAAAGTGGTGAGTGCCTCTAAGACTTGCATCAACTTGACCTGGACCCCTCCAGAGGACGACAGAGGAGTACCGGTCATTGGTTACCAAGTGGAGAAACGGAAGAAGGACACAAATCAGTGGGTGGCCCTGAATGGAGTCAACGAACCTATTGAAGGTTTGTCAGAAAAACAAAACAAAAATACATGTTTGATTAAAGAAAAGAAAGACATCTTTCCTCTTTTTTTGTGAGCAAAACTGTCTCTTCTTTTCAGATGTGAAGTATGCAGTTAAAGACGTCACCGAGGGAGCAGAGTACGAGTTCAGGGTTTTAGCGATCAATGAGTCGGGAGCGGGCGATCCGAGCCCTCCCTCTGAAATGGTGTGCGCAAAGAATCCCAACAGTAAGTAGTCAACTCCCTCCGTTTCGCATATTAACAATGCATCCAAAGCGATGTTTGTTCCCTGTCTGCCTTTCATGCTCTATGCGTTTCCATCCAGTGAGACCTTGTTTTAAAAACCCGGAGGACTTCATTGTTGTCAGAGCAGGGAATTCTGTGCGTGTCAAAGTCTGCTATGAGGTATGAACGAGCCCGAAAGCCGGTTTGTAGACTGGAGCCTTTCTTCCGTGTCGTGAATCCTTCGACCATCTTTTGCAGCACATTGTTGAGAGACGAGTTTACCACGGTGTGACCTGACGCTTTATCCTCATTTTTCCGATACTGATATCTCCAGGCTGAACCTCCACCTCAGATCACTTGGCTGAAGGATGATGAGCCCATATCCCCGTGGATTAATATCATCAATACAGAGGGGATGTCTCAGCTTGTCATACCCTCTTCAAAGCGCTCAGACTCAGCCATTTATACCATCAAAGCCAAAAACTCTGTGGGTGAGGCTTCATTCGACATTGAGGTCAGAGTCACAGGTAAGGACAAATAACAGGGTTTTACACTGTGATTAGCGCAGGGAAGTTGTTGACAGTAATGATATTTTTGTACAAATTACTTGCTGGATTGTAATTATTTTGTGCAGATACAAACTGCATTAGTTTCACAATCCTCTGATCTTTAAATGAATAATTATTTATTCCCGGACATGGTTGCATTGTGATCCCTTGGCTAGGGGAGAAAATTGTTTATCTCAGCATTGGACATATATTAATTGGATAATATTGAGCTGATTAAATGCCACTGGCAAACAGATGTAGTGGAAATCCAGTGCCAAACACTAATTAACATTGAACAACTTCTAAATAGAACAAAAAAACATAATCCTTATTGTGTAACATGCACTATTAGGATATGATTAACTTATAACAGCTGTCAAATCTTAATCAAATCCCGTCAATGACCCACATGGGAGTAAAATGGCTCTCAAGTAAGATTATATAAGACTTCGACGCTTCCACACTACAAACAAATGAAAGGACAAATGTTTGGCGATTCATTTTTCCTCTCTTACTCTGCATCTTATCAAATTTGTTCCCAGATGAACCCAAGGCTCCGGGGCCAGTGGAGCTGGAGCAAACAGTGCACGGCAAAGTGGTGGTATCGTGGGCTCCTTCTCCAGACCAGGAGCTCGACGACCGCCTGTACTACGTGGTGTCTCAGCGCGACTCCAACACCAGGGTGTGGAAAACCGTGGCGGACCGCCTCTTCACAAACACATACACAGCCACCAATGTCCTCGGCGGGAGAGAGTACCACTTCCGAATCTACGCCAAGAACGACATGGGCCTCTCGGACCCATCGCAGTCACCTACGTGGGGCATCAACAGCAACAGAGGTCAGTTATTACAGTTGTTCCAGCTCAGTTATGTTTGATTATGCCATTAGAGTGAACCAAACCATGCACAGCACATGGCGCTTTGAAAAACCCATAAAAATAAAGAATCATAACGATAGCTGTCTTCTCCGCCTGCTTTACATCAGTGATTACAGCTAATATTTTTCAAGTAGGCTGACTTGTCTCTTGGGTAAAGCATGACTCTATTACATAATAGCTGGCATTGATGATAAATATTTCAGCTTCTATACCAGACATATATGCCTTTGTTCAGACCTAGACATACCGTGATACACCTACTATAGTGTAATAAGACTAAAAAAAACTAAATAAGATTCCAGAGAAATCACACTCCACCACAGTTCTTGTGTTGTTTATCCTTTATATTATCATTATTATATATTTGTATGTGTGTATTCTTTGGTTGTTTGAACTGGAGTGCTGAATCTGCTCCCTTACTGCACTTCTAGGTTTCCCAACTGTTGGTGAAGAAATACAACATACTGTTATTTTTTCCAGTAATGATTATATGTGGATTCTGGCAACAGGCATGCTGCGAGACAACAGAGTAAAGGTTACCTTAGTAAAGCCAAGATCACGTTGCTATATAAAAAACAGTAGTTCCATGTAAAAAAAAAGGTCACTAGGGATGGCAATGTCGGACAGTTAATCGATCGATCAGCCGCTGCACCAATTTGCTCCAGAGTTAAACAATCATTACAAATATGGGATGGATTGCCATGAATTCCGCACAGATTGGTTTCTAGGAAGATTAATCTTAATTACTTTATCACTTAGCTTTAATTTAGCAACACCTTGAAGTCAAGATTTTTAATTATTCTCTAAAATACAGTATCTCAGCATCTCCTACATGGATTGGTGCACAGTGTGGTAGACGGTGTGTCCTAAAAACTTTTAATCTAGCACTATCATCTGGTTTCACTTTGCTTAATAGTCTGATTCATGACCAAATACCTGACAAGTGACATTCCCATCAGAGCTAATTAGAAAACACTGAACATTTTTACTAAGTATAGTGTTGTAATGAATTAAACCATAGAGCAACCTCACAGAGTTTGTAGCGTGGATGTAGACTCTTATTAATTTTTACAAGTATTTTTTGCCAACTCCAAAGTGCAGTCTTATTAATGATATTTTGAAATCTTTTTTTTTTTTCTGTTTCCCATTAAGTTCCAATAAGCTCAAATGGAGTTAATTCGACAGAGGTCTGCTTTGAGAGGCCTCCATCCATCTTGGTTCCCTTAAAAGTTCACACACCACCAAAAGGTTACCAACTCTACATGACATGCGCCGTCCGAGGATGCCCTACGCCAACCGTGTCCTGGTACCTCAACGACATCTGCATCAACTCAGACAGCAACTACTACATCACCAACTCATTCGGTGTGTGCTCCATGTACATTCTCAGAGTCCGAGCAAAGGACAGCGGCGAATATAAAGTTGTTGCGGTCAATTCTTTTGGCCAGGCAGAGTGTTCTACTAAACTTGTTGTTAAAGGTAATGGTTCACTTCTTTTCAGATGCATTTCAGTTTTAATCACTTTCAGAATCTGTTTTAGTTTATTCTTTTAATGATTATTTTTCTTTCTGATTGTTTTTCTCCACAGAGTAAAATGGCATGAAGGCTTCATGCAGCTTTTCCTCCTGCTGAGATTTTCTGAAAAATAAGGAAGAGGAATGTTTTGTCTTAGTCCGTTGTGACAGCATTTAGAGCTGTGCTGGTAAAATTACTTTAAATGGTCTATATAACTTATTTAATTTATTTGAAATGTGACTGATTTACAGTTGCCATCAGAAATAATAACTATTTAGCACAAGTGAAGTGACAAATTATAGTACAAAGGCATCTGTCAAATTTTCAAGTTCTTGTAACAACTGCAATAAATCAACAAACTGACAACTGTGCACAGTGTTCTTTTTTTATCTTGTTTTTTTGGATTATGCCTTTATCAATAACTTTGCAAATATTCTTCACTAACTTCAATGACATCTAAACTTTGTGACTGTTGCTGAATAGAAGTTTCCATTACCTTTCCAAAGCATATGGCTGAAATATTTAAGCCTAAGGTACCATTCACATCACAATGCTACATTAAGCCCTTTGCACATTTTTATTCCATTTATCCATCCATATTACTTTATCCATTCATATTACTTACTTCAACCAAAGATGGATAAGCTTTTATTTAGACAACTACGCTTAACTGCTTGTGTCGATCTGACAGAAAGACAAAAAGATTCAAGCATACAGTTGGGGTAGACACTATATTTTACTGACAACACACATCTAGTCCATACTATCACATGTGGCATCTATAAACACACATAACACATAACAAACTTTTGATTAATACAGTCAAGATGCCGGATTTATCTTAAAGTCCAGAGCAAAATAATGCAACAAAGATCCTCCTATATTTTTTTGTTAGAGCTGTTGATGTAATAGCTTCATGTCAGAGTGCTTACCTCATTTCCTCTGCCAGGTCAGAGGTGATATTTGGGTTTATCCACTAGTGTCATCAGGCATTTCTCGCAGTTGTATCGCTCGTTTATGAGGTCGGGGTGACTATTCAAACTGTCTGGATAAGTCACGCTTGTTTAACCTCTGACAATGTGAACCCAAAAGCCTGCTCAGTGCAATGAGCAGGCCACGCCATGGAGCAACCATCTTTTTATAATGCCACCACAGGTCCAATGTGACTCACAGGATACCACAGACACGCTGTGAGAATTTCCGTTCGATACTTCTGGAGGCTAATTGCAACGGCCAATTCATTCATATCAACCAGGGCTTACTTTACCAAATAAAAGGTCTCACGTTAATGTTTACTGACCAATAAAGACCACAGTACGGTGATCAGATTACCAGAG